>VSTD030001180.1:0-13639 GCA_008808055.3 Sporobolus alterniflorus
CCATGCGTGTGATTTGAATATCCTGGGCACACGTATGGAGGCTTCGTTCCCTCTTTCTCGGAACGGGGTATGACAAAGGAATAGTAATCTTCCGAAAAATTAAAATTCGTCCGCATTTGCAGATAATTTAGCCGCATTCACCAATAATTCGGTCATTTTTGAAAAACCGATTTGGCCCATTAAGAAGATTTAAGTAAATTTAAATTTTAACAAACTAAACGATGTCGTTTTTGAAAAATATCTTCACCAATCTGCTCAGAATTCATTCTAGTTTTTTTACATATTTTTTATTTTTCAAATATTTCAAATCTGTGAACAGTAAAATAGCCGATTTTGAAATTCGATGGGGACCGAATCCGTCGAATTTCGATTAATTTCGGTAAAACTCATCGAATTTGTTAACCCTGCGCGCGCACCGCATGCACCGCATGCCGCTCATGGCAGCCGGAGTGTCCCGACCCATTCCTGTAATCATTTTCGTTATACAACAATCAAACATGCACAAAACACTGCAATATTTTAGCAGTACAAATTCTCCTCCGTCGTGTGATCAATTTCCAATTCGTGTTTGTTAGTGAAGATGGATTGTCGTGGAATTGGATGGTTGTATTGAGTCATGGAGGGTACAATATATAGAGGTGGTGGCAGCCCCTGGTGTCTTGGCCCCTAAGACAGCGTTTGGTTCCTTGGCCCCCAAGACAGCCTCTATGGGCTGGGTCTAATATTCACGTAGGAGGTGGTCCGGCAGCCCCTATGACTAATACTATTACAATTCTCTAACAACTCCTGCTGTCACAACTTAGCCACTGCAGATGTTGAGACTGGACCGAAACTCATTAAATACCGAGAAGGGGAGTTCCTTCGTGAAGATGTTGGCAAATTGTGATGTCGTCGGTAGGGATGGCAATGGGTTGTGTGTGGGTCGGGTGGAGCAAAAACCCGACCCATGACAAAAGTGTTTCGGGTGAAAAATCAGACTCACACCCGCACCCATGGGTGAAATTTCAAACCCGGACCCGTCGGGTTTTGGGTGCCCATCGGTCCCCATCGGGTTTCTAAATGGGCCGGACCAATTTGACATAGCCTTGCAAAATGTGCTAAATTAAGCAGTCCAATACACCATATTGCAATATAAATTCATAATACAAACTAATTTATCACATTCAGTTCCAGTTTAACAAATCACAAGGTCACAATCACAATAGGACACCACCAGTTCACAATTTACAATCACAAGAAATCATAATAAGTTCACAAGTTACAATCATAATAGATTAACAACAGTACAACACCATACTGAGTTTACAAGTTTCAACATCAGAATCCAATCACAATGGTAGACATAGAGCACGAGAGCCTATGCGGCATCAGAGTCCAATCACAATGGTAGTCGAAGTGCCGCAAGGGAGCGGGGAGCAGGACACCGCCTGCTAGACGCACAGGAGTGGGGTCACGAGGAGTAGAACGTCGCCTTGCTATCGAAGTGTCGTATGGGAGCGCGGAGCAGGACATCGGGAGCATGGCCACATTATCGCACGGGAGCGTGGAGCAGGACACCGACCGGGAGCATGAGAGCCCACGCGGCCACACTTTTCCACCGGAGAGCAGGGGCGCAGTTGCGCAGGGTGGCCGGCGGCGGCCTTGGCGTTTGGTTGTGGTGGCTGTGCGCGCTTGGGGTTGGGGACTTGGGGGCTAGGGTTGGCACTTGGCGGTAGGCTTATATATGTATGACTATATAAGAATGTGACTGAGAGCAAAGTGGCTGGGTTGGGTCGCTGGGCCAAAATCCTGCATTTTTTCAGGTGTCAGGTAAACCCGCGGGTGTAAAATGAAACCCGTGCCTGAACCAGATTCTGTTCAGGTCAGGTGTGGGTGGACTCATGGGTGCAAAATTGCACCCACACCCGTCGGGTCAAAAACCTGCGGGTGACCCAAAACCTGAACCCAAATTGCCATCCCTAGTCATCAGGACATGGAGGACACGGACTTGACCGATGATAACCTTCTCTCGGATAAAATGAAGATCAATCTCCACATGCTTGGTGCGTTGATGCTGAACAGGGTTGGCGGATAGGTATACAACACTGATATTGTCATAGTAGGCAAGGGTGCACCGAGACGGTGGGGTCTGGAGATCATGGAGCAGCTGACGTAGCCAAGTGGCCTCAGCTACACCGTTGGCAATGGTGCGATACTTGGCCTCAACGCTGGAGCGGGTGATGACAGTTTGCCACTTAGCCGACCAGGATACCAAGTTGTCCTCCAAGAACATCATATAGCCTGACGTAGAGCGGCGTGTGTCTAGACAGCCGGCCCAGTCAGTGTCCGTGTAAACGACGAGGTCAGAGCTGCTCGAACACCACAGAAGAAGACCGTAGTCTGGCATCCCCTGAAGATAGCACAGAATGCACTTCATGGCCATCAGATGGGGCTCCTGAGGGTCATGCATATATAGACAGATCTGTTGCACGGTGTAGGCGATGTCGGGCCGTGTGAATATCAGGTATTGGAGAGCCCCTACAATGCTCCGAAATTAGGAAGTGTCCTGAATAGGAGGCCCAGAGTCTGTAGCGAGCTTCGTCTGGAGGTTGACCGGAGTCATGCATGGCTTATAGTCAGCCATGGTCGCACGCTTGATGATGTCCAGCGCGTAGGTGCGTTGGTGAAGGAACATCCCGTCTGGACGGTGCTCGATAGTAATGCCGAGGAAGTGGTGAAGCGGCTTGAGGTCCTTCATTACGAATTCCCGCTGTAGAGCAGAAATAATGCGGCGCAGAAGCATTGTGTTGGAGGCTATCAGAATAATATCGTCAACGTAGAACAACAGATATACCATGTCAGCACCCCTATGGAAGATGAACAACGAGGTGAACCAGCTTCAACAAACCCCCGGGAGAGCAGATATGTGGTGAACCAACTGTACCCGGCTTGGTATGCCTGCTTTAATCCATACAAGGACTTATGCAAGCGGCAGACCAAGTTAGGGTAAGCTGGATCAGCGAACTCTGTGGGCTGACTACAGAAAATGGTCTCGATGAGGGTGTCATGGAGGAAGGTGTTCTTCACATCAAGTTACTGAACTAGACAGCCACGGAAGACAGCAGTAGAAAGCACCGTAGTAGTCGACCCCGGGGCGCTGAGTGAAACCCCAGAGGACCGGCTAAAAGTCTTGCAGTAGTTGACCCTGGGGTGCTGAGTAAAACCTCAGAGGACCCAGCGAGTCTTGTAGCGATCAAATAACCCATCGGCTCGAAGCTTGTGCATGAAGACCCACTTGCCAGTGACGACGCTACTGCCATGGGGCCGGGAGACAAGCTCCCAGGTCCCATTGCTCATCAGGGCCCCATACTCATCCTCCATATTCGCGCGCCAATTGAGGTCAACAAAAGCAACATGTACAGAGGTTGGGATCGGGGATGGTGTCGATGGAGACGTCGAGGCAGTGAGGACCAGTCAATCAGGAAGCACCTAAAACCCCGCCTTGGCCTGAGTGACCATCTGGTGAGGGTTCACTAGAGTCATAATTATAGCCGTAGGAGGTCATCGAACAAGCATCATCGAAGCAGGGCCCATGGGCACAGATGGCACGGGCTGCCAGGGTCGCTTTGTGTAGACGATCGGAGAGGACGGCCACTTACAAGGTGGTGTACCATCCGTGGCCGCAGGAGGTGCAGCAGTTGCGTGTGGCACAGCAGGAGACTCTGGAGCCACGCGTGGTGCAGCTGGGGATGCTTGGGCCATGTGAGGCACAACATGTGTCGTTGAGGCCACACAGGGCAGAAATCTCAGAGGGACTGTCGGTGCGGGTAGAGGAGCCACAATTGGCTCAAAGCCCGTGGGAACCACTGGGGTGGGCTGGCAAGCCGCCGCGGTGGTAGAACCTGCAGGGGGAGTCAGGTCCCGATGGTGGAAACCATGGAACTAGACTCCAAAAGAAAATTTAGGTCATTTAGATTGGGCGAGGCAGCGAGTGGAAAGTTGTCCTCATCAAAAACCTCATGTTGAGAGATGATCAAGCGGTTTGTAGAGAGATCAAGGCAACGATAGCCTTTATGATCAGATAAATAGTCAAGGAAGACACACCAGGTGGACCGAGGGGTGAGTTTGCTAGGTGTGGTGGTGGCAGTGTTAGGGTACCACGCGCATCCGATGATGTGTAGATGCTCATACGACAGAGCAGAGCCGAAGAGGGCGAGGTGCGGACAGGCAGCCTGAATCGTCTTTGACGGAAGATGGTTCAATAGATATGTGGCAATATGAAGCAAATGATGCGTTCAGCTTTACCATTCTAAAAGGACGTGTAAGGACATGACATCCTGAGTTGTGTCCCTTTCGACAGAAGAAAGGTCCAGGTGGAAGAGTTATCAAACTCATGTCCGTTATCACACTGGATGGCCTTGACGGTGGTGCCAAACTAAGTAGCAATAAAAGCAAAGAAGTTGGACAATGTATTCAAGGTGTCAGATTTAAGTTTAAATGGAAAAGTACACAAGTAATGAGTAAAATCATCAAGAATAACCAAATAATACTTGGAACCTGACACACTAACAACCGGAGATGTCCAAAGATCAAGGTGAATTAGATCAAAGGCCTTAGCCGCACGATTTGATGAACTATAAAAAGGCAACCTGATGTATTTTCCCAACTGGCAAGCATGACACAAATCATGTTTATTACTGGAACAATGAATAAAAGATGACCTAGACAAGCTAGATAAGGCGTCAGGGCCAGGATGACCAAGACGATGGTGCCAGGTAGTTGGAGCCACAACAGTAAGAGCAGCCGCGGTGCCGGAGGAAGGAGTGACGGATCCAGGAAGACACATCGTGCACAACGGGCTGGTGCTATATGACCTGACGATTATGTTCTGGGTTGTAAGATCCTTCACAGACAAACCAAATGGATCAAATTCCATAGAGGACCAATTATCAGTGGTAAAGCGATGAATCGAAAGAAAACTTTGAACAATGTCAGGAGCTAACAAAATATTGTTAAGGTAAAATGACCCTGGAAGGACCGAGTCACCTACTGAGGTGATTGGGAGAGAAGACACATTACATACAACGATAGATGAAAGACTGGACGAGTTCAAAGGTCGAGGTTTGGAAATATTACCAGCTGAAAGAGTGGTGTGGTGCGACGCACTGGATTCTGCTACCCAGTCCTGGACCGAGATAGGAGGTGGTTGGAGTGCCATGGTGCTGAAGGAGTTCGTGACCGACTGCTGGTCCCAGCCCGTGCCATTCCAGGATGTCTAGCGTGGAGAAGGTACAGGTGCGGCCTGCTGGTATAGTGGCTGCTACTACTGCCTGGGCATGAATCTCGGGGGCGTGTAGTGGCCTAGCACGGCCACGAAGGCCTGCGGCCATTACTGTCCCGTAGGTACCGGGTTGGGGTACATGGTGTTGTGCCCCTGCCATGGGTTTATGTACGTCGGTCATGGAGATGTGGCCCTGCCATCATTGCTGATGGATCTAGTGGAGGCCACGGTGGTGTTGCCAAAGTTACCACCTTGGCCGCCACCACTGTTGTTGTTCTTGCCGCCGTTGCGCCATTACGACAGTTGTTATTCTTGTTCCGGTTGTTGTTGTTGTTGGGCGGTTGGGACGGCACGGAAGACTATGGCTTAGGAGCCGAAGGTGTAGTGTTGGTGTAGAGTGTCGTAGGAGCAGCGGATGGCACAACAGTGTCCAGGTGGATCTCCTCCAGAAGGAGGTCATTGTGAACTTTAAGAAAGTTCAGGAATGGTGAGGAGTGTCGGATGATGGCCCTGAGATGCTCAAAGCACTGGTTGAGACTATGGAGGATGTTGAGGACGAGGATCCAATCGTCGACAGATGACCCCAGGTCGGCTAGGGCATCAGCCATGCCCTTGAACTTGTGGCAGTACTCAGTCACGGAGAGGTCACCCTGTATGAAGTTGCGGAAGGCAGCATCAAGGTGAAGAGTACGTGTCACACGATTATCGAGGAACTAGTACTCCAGGGTGAGCCACAGGTGGCGCACGGGACGACCACGCTCCCGAACGACCTCCTAAAGATCGGCAGTGATCGTGTTGGTGAGCCAGCAGAGGACAACAATGTCCATCCTGGTCCACACAGGATTGTTGGTGAAGGTGTCATCAGAAAAGACGTGGTCGGTGAGGGAGTACAGTGTCAGGGCCATCAACATCAGGTCACGCCAAATGGTGTAGTTGGAGGACGTAGTGTCCAACATGATGTTCATCAATTGACGGACATTTTGTACCACTGTTGCCTGAACTTGGAGGTTGGTGATGAGTGATGAGTCATAGACGGCACCGTCGACCATGTTGGATGTAGTCGAGGACGAGGAAGAAGACGGTAGCAGCCCCTTGGCGGTGGCTGCCTTCCTCTCGAGGTCAGTGGTGGTGGTATGTTCCTCCTCCAGGAGCATACGGGTGGCCTCCACACCACGATGTGCAGTGGTAGCCTTGGCTTTAGCGGCGTCGGTGTCCTTGACAAAAGCATCGAGCCGCTGCCGAAGGGCCTCAATCTCTGGGTCTGAAGGCATGGCAGAGAAGAAGCGGCAGCACCCACAAGGGGGTGCGACGGCTAGGGTTGGGGTGCTGCAACCTACAGTAACAACTACGGGGCTGGTGTTTGCGGTGGCCCTATAGGGGGCGGCGGCCACAAGAGGTGGGGTGGTGACCTGGTAGGGCAGCGGTCAGAGGGGTGCGGCAGCCCCTAGGGTTAGCCAAAGCAAAAAAGGGTAGGCTCTCATACCATGTTAGTGGAGATGGATTGTCGTGGAATTGGATGGTTGCATTGAGTCATAGAGGGTACAATATATAGGGGTGGTGGCAGCCCCTGGTGCCTTGGCCCCTAAGACAGTGCCTTGACCCCCAAGATAGCCCCTATGGGTCGGGCCTAATACTCACGCATGAGCTTGCTCGACAACCCCTATAACTAATACTATTACAATTCTCTAACAATGTTCATCTTGGGTAGCTGCTCCGGAGAGCTCAATTTTAGACAATTGGCATCAAAGTGGTTACGTCTATCAACCATGTTGCCGGGTATCGCCCTCACAGCCACCACGGCACCGTGGCAAAGACTGCAACATCGTCATCTAGCGAGTCATCGAGAAGTCATCCTCGAGCATAGTCTACCCCACGCTAACGCAGATGAATTACACTGATTGGTCACTAGTGATGAAGGTCAACCTCTGGGCGGTGGGGCTCTGTGACATCATTGAGTCCAACGTCGGCAACTACCATGACAAAAGGAGCGCCCTCACCGCCATTCTCTACGTTAGGCCCCTGAAGATGCAGGTCGGGTCGGTGATCAAAATCATGACCCATGAAGCTCGGGAGACTATCCGAAAGGTGCATGTCAGCATCAACTGTGTCAAGGAGGCCAATGTGGTGTAGCTACGTCAGGAGTTCGGTGACATCGCATTCAAAGCCGGCAAGATGGTTGAAGATTTTGCGTTGAGCCTCAACACCATGGCCAATCAACTCCGTGTCCTTGGCGATGACATCTCTGACAAAGAGGTGATCGGACAAATGTTGCACACCATCCCTGAGAAAGTCAAGCAGGTGACGATCTCGATGGAAACATTGTTGGACCTTGGTTCCCTATCAATCGAGGAGGCAATCAGACACCTTTGCGCTGTTGAGCAGCAGAAGAAGTCATCCCCTACCAAGGAAAGCGACGATCATCTGCTTCTCATGGAGGAGTGGATGGCCCACATGAAGTCACAGGATGGTTCTGGATCCAACTCTGGAGCCCATCGTGGCAGCGCAAGTGGTGACAACGACAAGAACAGGGGAGGCAAGCGGAGCGCAGGAGGAGTAGTTAGAGCAGTCGGTCCAACGTAGACACACGTCGGTGTAGAGGAAGTAGACGGTCGCTATCGCTCCATCTACGTCTCATCCTAGCAGCAACCTCGCACCACCATAGCAAGAGATGGGTCCCATAATGACTCGGCCCACTCGTTGGATAAATTTAGGAGTCATGACATGTGGCCAAGGCACAATAGTAGATAAATATTATAAATTGGGCAAGTAGAGATAGAGTTCATATCAGATCATTAAGATAACCGACACAGATCTTCCTTGTAACCCTACCCCTTGGGATATAAAATATGGGGTAGGAGGGTGCCAAAAAACAACAGATGATAATACACCAGAACAGATGATGTAAGATTATTATCCTCTGAGAAGCCTGGACCTGTCTAAAACTCTCGCGTCCCCTCGTGTTTCCATCGATTTCCACTTTGGTGCGCACCCCTATTCAAATTCATTGTCATGAATCCTAACACCAGGTCATCAAAACGAATGCTCTCACAGGGGCGAGTATGGCATGTGTCAGTTTGTGGATACCAGCAAGAGCAATGAGAAAAAGTGCACAACACATCGGTGGCGGGCAAAATGTCGATATTTGAAACCACCGGCTAGAAAAATAAATGTCACACAGTTCATCTCGATGACCTAGCTACCAAAACACAAGTGTTTATATCAGTTCGGGCAACAGAGCGTAATACTCTACGTCCAGTGTTCGAGTGTATGAGTTTTATTGAATCTTAGGAGAGTAAATGTAGAGATTGCACGGAGTGATTACAAGATAGGATTCTTGCGAATGTGTTCGTCGTGCCCTAGGCGGTAGTCTGGGCCACCTTTTCTTGCCTGTCGGGATCTGCCTTCTATTCCCTTATAATTTTGGGGCTAGATTACAGGTGGTCGAATGGCTTGCTGAGTTCTTCAGATCGTCGTCATGGACTCAGGAGCCATCATAGCTTTGTTTCTTACCCGTCAATCTTGTCAAAGAAGTCATATGCTTCCTCCATTTTATTTTACTTATTAGTTTAAAAATAAACTAGTCGATAGATAAAAAATAGATATAGTATCTTGTCAGAGATTGTACTCCGAGGTGCTGCAGTATGTCCCATCCACCACACTCGTGGGGTCTGCGGTCAGGAACTGATGGCAGGCACATCACCAAGATAACCGGCAAGTAGGAGAAACAAGTAAGAGTTTGGAGCTGGCGCCAAATAGCTAAAGTCCAGCGCAGACGATCCACGCAATTCCGTGACTCGCGATCCGATTAGCGTAGGACTCGCGATCCGGTCGGCGGAGTGCGCGACTTGGGGGTAGACCTTTATTAGCAGAAAGCAGCCACCTAAAGGCCAAAACAGTACCGTCCAAAGCACCAAAATTAAGCAGCGCAGCTCAAAAGCAGGACACTACGGGACAAATGCAGCAAAAAAGCAGGGCGGAAAAAGCGTGGAAGAGACATCAAGGGCACACACACGTGGCTTTGCTCGTGTTCTAGGATTCAAATTTTGTCCCACGTATAATGTCGCATTTTCTTGATTCGGGTCCACCACTTTTTCTGACGTGCAACCAGAGCCACTTGTTTACCCTGATCCATGTGCACTACTCGAGCTCGGTTTGTTTTCTAGAGTTAAAATAGGGGTATGCTTGTCTTTTCCTCATTCCACTATTTTTGCTATTTGAATCCTATAGCGACATTTTATGTGGGACGGAAGGAGTAGGTCTTTTAGACACGGTTGCGGAAAACATGCATCGGTGTGGGACCCACGTCGATGGATGAGAGACCATGGCCCGCGACATGCAAAAAATGTGCGGCAACTACAGCGAATGCAGGATGTGCTTGGGTTATGCGAGGTTGGATTGGTACTCTGCTGGATCAATATGCATCACTACGTGAGAAAGTACTATCTGAAATGTGTTCGCACGAAGAACGAAGACATGCGAGAAACGAAGAACGGAGACGCGCAGATCACGTGTCTTCATCGTCACGTCTTATATTATAGAGTCGTTAGAGACACGCGGTCGGGCACGTCTCCGATTAGCATATATTAAAAACACGTGAAGTCAAAGCGCGTCTATGACTTGATTCTACGATGGGGCTCCTATGACATTAATACGAGATGCGCTCAAGGTCGCACGTCTCCCATTACTAAGAAATTCGAGACGTGTTGTATCTTAGCGCGTCACCAATTGAATTGTCGTCTGGTGTCACTGTGGCATTAATCGGAGACGCGTCATATTAGACGTGCGTCTCCTATTTGATGCCTCTCCATGGAAATCCTGGTCGCCAGCTGCATTCTGGAGCTAGCCAAGATTTGGCAGCCGTATTAAGAGGATGGTGATCACACATACAACAACGTACAGATACATAAACATATATAAAGTCAAATGAACATCACATATTTAATTATATTTACCATTAAAAAATACATAAAGTCTTAGTATCAAGTAACTATTACACAAAGAATAACTGTCATTTAACTCAAAGCCTATATACTGAAATAACATTCTCCCTTTAGACTAATGACTTGCGACACGATGAACGCCGCTAGCCTCTCTCTATTGTGTTCAAGGCTAGAACCTGCTGCGCTAATGAAAACATTTTGGTAGTCTTGCCACACGATAAAATGAGAAGTATATATTAGTAAAAGATTAATATGCATATTTAATCATAAACATCGATAATAAAGTAAAATAAATGCACTTACACTTACTGCGTAATTCGGCTACGCTCCAAATGCAATCATGTTTATACAGACATGGAAGCCACATGTATTGTTCAGAGCTTATTGTTGGACGCAGAATGTAGTATGGTGTTTAAGCTGTCAGCGTTTATCTTTTGAGTATCCTCCTAGCACCTTAACCACGCACAAGTCAAAAGCTCTAAACAAAAATATTCATATGTTAATGTAAAATTATCGTGCTAAGGGGAAACAATAAAAAAATAAAGTAAAGAAGGAACTTACTCGTTAAGAACAGTCATGATATCAGTCCAATCACGAATAAGTTGATCGTCAGTTATTAGATCTGTTGGCCTTAAGGAGTCACAGTATCAGACCTGGTCGTACTTGGTAGAAATTAATAGGGTTATCCAATAGTTACGTGTGTTAAATGGTACGACTAACATATCATTATTTCTATAGTGTCTCATTACCTTGATAAAATATTGACTAATTTCTTATCGACTGCTCACCGTTTGGAGATTAGTTGTCGTCAATATTTGTAGATCAAGATATGTAGCAGGCACAAAGAAGATGTGGAGATTTCAATTTTTCTAATCATGCATGCTGTTGCCTGGGAGCCAGCCTGGGATCATCTGGTTCTCTTGCTCTAATAATACTTCTGCCTTCGGACATGAAAAGGGACTACACTTTTGCCTTTTGTTTTGCTAGTTACTAAGTACTAAGCTCTGTTTTTCAAATACTTATCATCGGGTAGTTAATTTTTAAATTAAGTGGTGACTACTTAAAAGAAACAGAGGGAAGGGAGTAGCTAGTTATCTTTGTAAGATCGTCCTTGTTCTTCGGGGATGGTGCAACGCATACAATACCGAGGTAGAGGTAGACAAACGATGCACAGGAAAAATGATGCCTGACCAAATTTGGATTGGAGGAAATTTTCTAAATAATACGTTTTTCCTATGAAGTTGAATTGATTCATGTGAAATTCCCGTGTTCTTAACTAGGCCTAAAGCAAGTTCTCTTCTTTTCACGCAACACCGTACAACTTAAACAAAACATATTCACCGCAAAAAAGGCGATGGAATCCTCCCGTGATTATGCATTAGTCTTTAGTTTACTAGTCCATGTTTTCCGCCAAAAAGAAAAAATATGGTGGAACATATTCTAGAATGTATTGACTTGGTAATTAAGAGTAATTACCAGGTGAATACAACATCTCACGCTCAATCAGTGTTGGGTGCGTATACAAATTTTCACTCTAGAACACACATATATTTGTTTGGACTCCATGGTGCTCCATTTTCCAAGCTCCAGGCTATTGTGTGAGTACAACTCATTGAGACCACGAAAATATCATAACTCTAAATTTTTGTCTGTTTGTTGAAAACTTTTGATGCTCCGGAGGATAGAATTTCTTAGAAATCTAACATATTTTTCAAGTCTTTGTTGCCATTACCGTTTCTTTATCTTTCTTTTGACATGGAAAGACGCTTGAACTGATCTCTCTTAATTATTAAATTCTGCAATCATTCATCCTTAAATTCAAGCAGCAAATCCTAGGTCTAACTCCAACCTCACATGATAGTCAAGATTCCATAAGAACTTCTTAATGTCTTCCTTCAAGGGCTTGCGGCAGTGGGTGTAGCGCACAGCCCCGGGGTCGGTCTTGGTCTGATCTCCGGTCTCAACTGGGGCGTGTTCCCTTTTTCTGGATTTAATCCCGGTAGTCCTTGGTACTCTGTGTCCTGTGTGTTCAGTGTTTAGATTTAGTACAGGTGTTAAAGTATAATTTGCGTGTTGTGTGTGTGATATATGTGATGACGTGTGCATGATGTGTGTTTAGTGTGTGAGTTAGATCAACTTGTCCTTGATAGTTGTAAGGCTCTAAAAAAAGTATTGCCCCCTTTTTTTCTTCTTTGTTCATGAAGCTCTAGCACAGTGCGATGTGGGCGCACATGAGAGCTCAATCGTCGAAGCATCCGAAATATACAAAGAACCTAGGGAAAAACATAAATGTAAATGGGCGCACTATAATCGAGGAGTGGTTCAAACACATTGTAAAAAGAAAACCAACCAGCCCGTCGTCCAGCACACGCAACACATTGTACAGTGCGATCACCATTTGCCTCTCCACTTTGGCTCAGGTTCCTTGCCCTCCTCTCCTTAACAATCGCCGTTAGGGTCCTCAAGGACCGGAGAAGGCGATCAGAGTGGAGTGAATGGGAGCCAATTAAAATTTCTCATAAAAACTTGGTATATATCCTAAAATCAACACGACGTCCCTCTCTTATAACTCGATCAAGACCGTACAGCTATAGCAAATCTGTCGGCCCTCGGAACCAGGTTAGAAATCACAGCGAAAACCCGAATCGGTGTCGGCAAGACCACGTGCAAGATCGACGATGAAAATCGACTCGAAGAACAGTTTATATCCTTACAGGCATTTCACTGAACACCTGATGGGCGCGTTCAGAAAACCACCGCGGGAGAGTAATTTGAACCACGAAACCTACTCAAAAATACGACCGGGACACAAATCAATCAACTAAAATTGGGCAACAAGACTCCCCACCATCTCATGGGTATTTCATCAGACACCTGTAGTGCATAAGCAGGAAAACAGAGCTGGCTTGATGCTCTTCTTGTCAGCAGCTGACGACGCTACCAAAATACCCTCAAGGAATGCACGCTGCAATGAGGACTCGATCGAGAGCCAACTGAAATAAAGGAAAAATGGAAATCAGCACTTAAGCGAGAGGGAGCCGGCCGTGTGAACTGCGTCAAGCAGAGTCTGTGCAGACCAAGTAGCGAGTGCGCTAGAGCGAGCAGCAGTGAACGCCAAGCGAACAGGTGAACCGAGCTGATCGACCAAATCCAAGAAAACTGAACCAGACCGCTGCCAGCAGCTGAAACCAGGTTGCTTCCACCTGCTATGCGGAAGGGAGCACGACGACCAGAACGAAGCAACTCCCACAAGGACTACGTGGCTAAGGAAATCTGGACCCAAAAAGAAAACACGAGTGCTTCAGATTGGCTTGAGAGCACAGGGAAAACGGAACGAGAAAACAGCCACGGGATCAAAAATCCATTCCATACAGCAGAGACAAACTAGCACCGAGGGACGAGCTCAGAGATGAGAAATTACAAATTTTGGAAACCAGCA
>VSTD030001181.1:0-13639 GCA_008808055.3 Sporobolus alterniflorus
AATAAAATACAAGAGCACTTCATCACACTAAGAAAAATATGCAACGACATGAATGCAACAAATAATTATTTATTTAAGTATATAACTTTATAGAATTCTATTCTTTTTGAAAATCAGAGCGTTACAAACCAATCCCCCTTAAAATGAACCTCGTCCTCGAGATTCAGACAGATCGGAAAAGAAACATGGAAACTCCGCCTTCAATTCCTCTTCTCTTTCCCATGTTGCTTCTTCCTCGGTATGGTGACTCCACTGCAACTTGCACATCTTGGTCCTCTTGTTCCGGACAACTCTCTCAGATGTTTCTAGTATCTTGACAGGATACTCTTGATGAGAAAGATCTTCTTTAGCATCCAAGTCTTCCATGGGAATTTGCTTTTCAGACACACGTAGGCATTTCTTCAGTTGAGAGACATGGAACACACCATGCACAACTGACAACTACGGCAGCAACCCAATTGGTAAGCTACTTCACCTCTCTTCTCCAAGATCTTGAATGGTCTAATGAACCTTAGTGTGAGCTTACCTCGAACCTTGAAATGACATAAACCTCTCATAGGTTACACCTTGAGGTACACAAAATTTCCAACTTCAAAGCTTAGCTCTCTTCTCCTATGATCAGCATAACTCTTTTATCTTGATGGCAAAATTTTCAGGTTCTCTCTCACCACACGAACTTGTATCTCGGCTCCTTGCAATATGTCAGTCCAAAGTCCTTCCGTTCTCTGGTCTTATTCTAAAACAATGGGGTTTGGCACCAACGACCATATAGCATCTCAAACGGTGTCATCCTCAAACTCTCTTTATAGCTATTGTTGTAGGAGAACTCGGCGTACGGTAGATTCTTTGATTTGTTGATATTTTGCTTTGTAAATATGGTAGACCCAGATGAATGAAACATAGGTTATTCATGCGATCTGGAATCCAGCCGTTTCCTACCATCCCTTCTATTTTTTTAACAGGACAAAACAGGTGTGAATTTCCTGGATGGATCCTAACCTAATCCGGGTAGCCCCCTAGTTCCACGATACGGGCAGGCTAGCCTGTACGTACCGTGGCACTCTTGGTCAGAAAGTTTATTTACCAACGCAATAGGAAGAGAAAAAAGCTAGGAATGGCAGTTCCTTATCTGATTTATGTCATCCATATAGAGATGCATCGTGTCACTGGTTTGTTTAGATTTACTTGTCGTAGGGATGGAGACCACACACTCCTTTCAGAGTCACAAATGTGATGGACCGCTTTCCTTGCAGCCTCACCACGCGGGTAGGTCGGTGTTCTTGGCATGCAGAATCAACCATCATTCGGCGTGAGTGGGACATTGCACGGTTTGAGTGGCAAAAAGGCCGAGGCACCTAGCACGCCACACATTATCCTGGGTGCCGGTTCTGAGCGATCGCTTCGGCTCTCTTTCACAGTGCAAATAGCGGTATGCTGAACCACCCACCTAACCCTTTCGATCATTAGCAAGTTGAGACAGAAATCGCCTTCCCACGCCGGTGATCATGGAAATTCATCCAGCCCCCATGTTGCCCATGATGGTTGGTGGCAAAGATCATGGCGGACATCCTTGAGTGCATATTGTTAGGTGCGCGTGGGCTCCTACCACTATGTCCCTTCATACCAGACACTTAAGACCGACACTACCTGAGTCCTGAAGCGGGTGATGCTTAGCCATAGCGGGAAGCCCCCAAGCATGTTTGATCAGAGGCCTAGGTCCCTATCCCAAGTCACTGAGAGAAGATGGGTAAGGGGAACAGGTGGTGAAATCCTGTCCGCCTATGCTAATCGTAGGGTAGAGAAGTGATGACCTGGATCGTTACTAAGATTAGATCATCTTATGTTGGTTGCCCCACCTCCTCAGCCTAGAGAAGTGGGGATGTTTCCTGGTACGGGGAGTATTGTTCCCTAGTTGTTTGCCACTGGAGGGAACCAACCATATTCAAAAGTTTTGGGCCGTAACTGACGGCCCGTGGTACCCAGGGTAAATTACCCCAACACCCCTGCATGCACTTGTGTTATTTCATAAGCTTTGGCTCTCTTCGTGCTGCCTGGCTCATAATAATGGCGAAGGTATGCCATTATTGGTGCCCATGAATCTTCCTCATCAATGGCATTGATTAACCTTGGCTCCGGCTCAACTATTTTTTACTGATGCATCTTCAATTGTCTAAAAGAATACATGTATGAACAGCAGTATTTTTTGAGTTGCGGCTTTCGCTAGCTCATTGGCTTTGATGTGACAAAATCACCTCAGAAATGAGGCATCTATCTTCCAAGATGCAGATTGGGTGATTCTCGACAAGGTGAGAATGCAGACAAACACACATACAAAGCATTCAAAACCATAATTTCATTAAAATTTGAGTTATCACACTTTAGCTTAAAGATTAGAAGGATGAGAAGCAGAAAGTGCTTCAAAAGATAGGACACATTTGTGGAAACATTCAATCAACATAATAAGAGTATTCACCTCACCCTAGAGGTGAAAACCTTCCTCAACAACTCTACACCTACAATGGACTCCAGTACAGAATCCAACACTTACAAGCCTGGACTTCCCACTGACAACCGTCATCAGCATCGCCGGAAAGAAGAGAAGGGGAACCTGCACACAAAAAGTTACAAAGCAAAGCTTGAGCAACTATGTTTAGCAAGACTGACCTGTCGTGACCAAGCGGTTAGACTTCTAGACATGCAAAGGCTTCAAGTGATAAAGACTCATAAGCCTACAACAGTTATCTTTAAGCACCTTTAAGCAAGTTTCAGCCATGTTTAAGTAATTAATATATAGGTTTGCAACATGTACTAAACATGCAAGTGTAGTCAAACAATGTTGATACATTAACCATCTCGTCGACTACCAAGTAGTCGATATTCATCCCATGAACCAAGTATAACATTATGAAAGTAGAATTACTATGTTTAAACATAGCAAACAAGCCATCACACATATCTGAGGGTGTTGCGGAGATTCGAATCAATAGTCAACCTTGCAAGGGTATAAACCTAACAACACGACACACACAGGCCAGGAGGGCACCATGAGTGGCAATAGTTCATGATGTGATCAAAGAGTCGGGCCAGGTCCTACCTCACCCTAGTGCCATCTTCCACATGTATGCTTCGGTAGACACACCACGGGTGGCCCGACACTACCCCTTCTAGGCCTCCATAAGTGAGGTTAGGTATCGTCCAACTTAGTGACACACGCAGCTACTCAATTTGTGGACCCCAAAAAATCTCATATGCGCCAGTACATAATCAAAGCTTGTTCATTCAGACCCAACCGACATGGACCTTAATCGACACAGGTGGAGGCTACCACCTCGGAGCTCTGAATTTCATATCAAACCACTCATCCTACTTCCCATCCAGTATTCTCCGCGTTCCCCTAATTGCCCCGCTCGGTCTCATATTAAATCATTTTATCAATTATTCAAGTTCTCAACATTCCAGCATGAACCAGGGTATAAAAGCCCTAATTCTCGTGAGTGGAACATGCCACTCAACTTCTACCGGAGTTCTATCCGCTAAGCATAGCACTACTAATGGATTCCCACCATGATAGGATCAAGGTTGCTATAAAAAGGGTAGTCATGCATTCTAGGGTTTCAATAAACTCCTATAACATATATGCACAATGAACTATAAAATAATGACAATTATAAAGCAAAAACCCTATAGGGGGTGGTATGCACCGATGCTTGCATTTGCTTAGGAACAAAACAAGTTAGTTTTCTTGAGCTTCACGAATGTTGACCCCCAAAATTTGTGACATGGCTTATCTCGCTTGCTGTCGCAGCCACCTAAGTCATAATGAGATGCATGATTTTAACAATGATTATCGATGACGAAAAGAACTTTACAATCTTAACCGAAGCTTGAAGCAGGATCAGAAGGTCAAGGTTTATGATCACTAATGACACGAGCCGAACAAGTTACTTAGGGTTTGGTTGATCTTAGCACCACTCATGACTAAGGATGAAGTGATCTAGAGCCCAAACGATACTATGAGTTCATGTTGCAACCTTGTTAAGTTCATAAAAGAAAACCTTAATTAGTTAAGGTTATTACTTAAACAAGGGCAAAAATGGAAATACCATGGTCATAACTCATGAAGAGGGGGTTCTAACAAGGTTTCTAAGGTTGGATAGCCTAGATCCAATTTTTGCTAAATCTCCAAGAATTTTGGAGCTATGGATAATTAATTATGAAATGATAACTAAGTATCAAGGATTAACAATTAAATAAAAAATATTTTATAAATTTTATTTCAGAGATGAAGTTTGAATTCAAATTATGGAATTGATATTATAGTTTTAATGAATTTATTTGAATTACTACAAATTTCTAAAGGTTTGAACTCTATTTGAAATATTCAAATTAATTGCTAAAAGAAATTGTGATAAACCACTGTTGCACTGGGCCGAGGCCTATTGGCTTCTAGCTTGGCCCAGCTGTCACGGGCCGGCCAAACCCGGCCTTGAGGCCCATCCCTGAGAAAAGGAAAGGCCATAGCACGGGGCGGCAGCTCCGGCCAACTAGTGGTGACGGGTGGTGGGGAAGGCGGTGTGGAGCACAACAGAGAGGTGGGGAGTCGGTTGTGAGGGATTGGGGAGGTCGGGAGCTTACCGACGGGGCTGTCCATGGCAGCACGCTTTGGTGAAGAGGAAAGGGGGGGGGGGGGGTAGGCCGGACTAGTGGTCACCAATAGCGGCTGTCGAGAAGGGGAGGCAGAGCCGAGGGCAGACGGTGTCCGGAGGCGACCGTCAACGGTGGGCTCCTCATGGATAGAGAAGTGACTGGCATGGGAGTTCGTGTGGCAGCGTTAGCCATCGCCCATGAGCAAGGGGTGAAGGCCCCTTGCTCGTGGGCGACGGCAACGACGGCGGTGGGCGGCACGTCTAGGTGAACAGAGCAGAACAGAGGTGGGCCGTGAAGCGAGATGGGGAGTCCAATGAGGAGGCAAACTCGGCCATGGCTTCAATGGGCATTCAATGAGGATAGGGATGGCGCCAGGGCAGTGCACGTGGGGTGAGCACGTGGGCGGCGATGAAAACCAGAAGTGTTGTCCGAACCAGGGGCGTGGCAACAGCAGTCCGGCAGCAATGGGGTGCGCGTGCGGCGCTAGAAGCCATTCGGCCAGATAGGCCTCACAGGCCAGACCAAGCCAGGTGGCTTCGGGCCGGTTCCAAGCGGAGTGGGACGCTTGGTTCAAGAGGGCCGACCCAATAACCCTTTTCTTTTATTTCCTAAGATTTTCCAAATATTCCAATGCTTTCCAACTTGTAAAATATGAAAAAGGGTAGTTCCATAGCTCCAAAAATTTCCAAACTTGGCACAGAAGTAGATAAATATAAATTGAACAAATTTCCGTGTGGGACTAAGTTCAAATTCCCAACAGAATTTGAATTACAAATTTATTAACTAAACTGCATTAAAATTGGCTTGAATTTTAAAGGAGCTCAACCCTTTTGAAAAAATTACATAAATTCACCAAAATTCATTCTTAACATGATCTTCAATATTGTGAATTTAGATTGACTCACTTGTATTGAAAAATTTGAAGTTCCTTTACAACTGGCAAATGGGACTAAAAACGAGTTCAAATTTGAATGAGACCCTTTGAACTAAGTTTCTACTGTAGTAAACAATGTAGAAACATTGTAGAGCTATTGTAGTTCTACTATAGCTGCTGCAGTAACACTGGAGGTGTTACATTCAATGTTCTTGTTTCTATCATTGTGTTCTACTGTGACACCCATGAAGTGATTTTCCATCCTGCATACGAGGGAGAGATATTTTTCTAGAGTTAGCTCTCTTGTGATACATTCTTTTTCTATCTCGCTTGAGACCACCTTCGAATATGTCCTCACTACGCATCTCTAGACCCCAATGACTCTTAACTTGTGAAGCCCTACCAATATAGCTTCGTATTTTGCGATATTGTTTGTGCATTTATCTATTTCTTTAGTGAATTGCAGCCTTGCTGCGTATCTGAGTTTGATACCTGGCGGTTAAATGAGTATGGCCACTGCTCCATCTCCATCACAATATATCAGCCACGGTGATTTAGGCACAGGGCCCTCGGTGTAAGAGATAGGTTCCGTCCACTTTGCTATGAAGTTTGCTATGACTTACAATTTTATTGCATTTATTTTTTCAAAGTCTGCCACATGTTCTGACACCTCTATTACCCATTTGCTGATTCAGCCTAATGAATCTCTATTGCTGAAGATATCATTGATGGGTTGGTTTGTAAGCACTCGTATCATGTGAGCCTCGAAATAATGGTGAAGCTTCCTTCCGCTCATTACCACCACATAACAATTTTTTCCATCTCAAAGTAACATCTCTTGGACCCCGTCAGAACTTCTGACATAAAGTACACTAAAACTGCTGATTCACACTTTTCCCATTTTTTGTGACCTCTTTTTCCTGGACTAAGTCTCCGCTGACCACTGTGTACGAAGTGGAGACCTATAGAATTAATGGTTGGCCTTGTTTCAGACTTGACAGCGTTGTAACTGTTGGAGATAAGATTCGAGATCTTCCAAGGCATGTTGCTGCACTGGGCCCCATTCAAAATTTGCAGAGCACCTCATGACTGTGAAGAAAGGGAGGCTCCATTCTGCAAGCTTTGCAATGTATCTGTTCCGAGCTGCTATTTTGCCGGTCAACTTCTAGACATCTTTTCTTGTTTGCGGAGGCTTCATTTGAATTATGACTGTGATTTTGTCAGGGTTGGCTTGGATTACTTTTAGAGATACCAAGCATCTGATCATTTTTCCTCTTTTTACTCTAAATACACACTTTTCTGGATTCATCTTTAGTAGGGCTTCACACATATTCGTGAATGTTTCTGCCAGGCCGGAGATATATGTTCTTTTCTTTTTCCTAGCCACTACAATGTCATCAACACACGTGAATATGTTCCTACCTACTTGTTCTTTGAATGCAACCTTCGTCATTCCATAGAATGTTGGGCCTATGTTGCATAGGCCTTCAGGCAACCACATATAGTAGTAAGTGCCGAAGGGTGTGCTAAAGCTTGTTTTCTCTTCGTATTCTTTGTGAAGCCATATCTAATGATAGCTTGAGACAATCTAGCAGTGCCATCATTTTGCAGTCTACAATAGAATTAACAATTTTATCTATTCTTGCAAGGAGGAAGTCTCTCTTTGGACAACATTTGTTGAGGTCTATGAAGTTAGTGCACATTCTCCACTTTCTATTTTTCTTTCTCACCATTACCACATTTGCGAGCCATTCTAGACGAGTCACTTCTCGTTAAAAGCCCGCATTTAATAGCCTCTAGACCTCAGCCTTCACTGTTGCTACTTTCTCTTCTGACATTTTGCGGAGCTTCTATTTTCTAGGCTTCACTGCTAGGTTGACGTGTAACTTGTGCTCAATGATATCCCTGCTACCCCCTAATGTCAGAGGTGGACCATGCAAAAATATCACTATTTTTGTCCAAGAAAGCCAACAGCTCCGCCTCTTCTTCATGAGACATTTCTGTGTCTAAGAAAACTGCTTTGTCTGGCACTCTGGGTCTAGAGCTATTTTCTTGGTCTCACCATTTGCTTTGATGGCATGCTTGGTTTTGGTCGGAGCCTTCTGATATTGTTCAGACTCTTCTATTACAAAATAGGCATTCATGTGGCCTGTCGCGAAGCCTTGTTCTATGTTTTTGACATCTTTTTGTTGCCGAAGGCTGATATTACTCCGAAGGTGGCTAGTAGCATGAGACAGAGGTATGCCAAGTGCAATGCGGCTTCAATGGTATTTAGCAATCCTCTTCCAAAGATTGCATTGTGCGGGTAATGCATGTCTGTGACATCAAAGGTGATGTACTCTGTTCTTGGATTCTTTGGATTACCGAAAGATACTAGTAGCATTATCACTCCCACTAGCTCAATTATTTTTCCACTGAAGTTGAACCCCATTTTCTCGAAGGCGGATAAAAATAGGACTTTGGCTTGACTACAATTGTCCACCAGGATTCTAGTGACATCCCATCTATCGATGTGAATTGTGACAACCATTGCATCTCTATGTAAGAAGGAGGCTAGGTTGATGTCTTTGGCTGACAATGTTATTGGTATGTGATACCACTTCATCTTAATCACGGGACATTCGATAACCATGTGATTGACTTGGTGATAGTAATCTCTTCTTTGTCTTTTGTTATAGAAATCAGCATTAGAGCCTCTGGTGATTGTATAAATTGTGTCGTGTGTGGGGAAATTGTTGATTTGATGCGAAGTCTCGTGTAGCTATAATAGAGGTGGAGGAGGTAGATTGGGCTCTGTCTTGTTTTTGTGTGTTGGGTTGTTTGGTGTTGGGTATGTGATCTATGGTAGTGGCAAAGGGTGAGTATGATTAGTTGTGGCATAGTGGTAGGATTGGTAATACGACAAAGGTTGTCCTTGATGATTGTTTGGGTGAACTTGTCGTGAAAAAGGTGAAGGGTATGATGGGCAGTATGGTGGGTGCAAAGGTAGCCACTGCATTGTATGATTGACTTCTCTCGATGAACATTATGGCAAAGGTTGTGTATGATTTTGGCTCATCTTTCTCATGGATTCCAGAAAGATTGGATAGTATGTTGTTCGGTGATTTGTATCATTTTCATTATACATGTAGTACAAAGGCTTGCATCAGCTTTGGCTGCAACCTCGCTCTCAGCCCTACCTGGTGACCCTTTGGTTGTCCTGATCTCCCATATTGTCGAAGGCTCTTTCCTTCATATCTTACGGAGGTGGACCAAAATTCTTCTCTAAATTTTCTGGTGGGCCGCAACTGTCTAAATCGATGTTGTTGATATGCTTCATATGGTTTTCATTGTGTGGCATGTTTCCACTATAACAGGTTGGTCTTGATGCTTCATCTTGTTTTGGGACTTTGCATTGTTGCTCAAGCTTCTAGAAGTGGAGAACCTCCGACTTGCTGAACTTCGCAAAACTGTCATACAGTTCTTGAATGGTCTTTGACATTTCTCTAACCAAATGGCTATTCAATGGACCAGCATGCAACACTTTTATGGCTTGGGCAATGACCGGATAATTAGACATCTCTGGAGTCTGTGGCTTGAGTCAGAGGAACCCTAGGCAAGAATTTGGCAATGTTTCCATTTCATATTGAGCGTATGACAAAAAATCTTCTTCTGTTATGAGCTTCTCTTGGAATTCTTGATTGTTTAACAGAAACTTCTCCTTGAGTTGTTACCAGGAATGTATGCATCATGGCAGAAGCCTCGAGTACCAATTCACGGTTGCGCCTTTGAGGGACACCATGAGTGATTTTGTGAGAGTGGCGTCATCTCCATTAGACAAAGCTATCACAGCTTTGTAGCACATCAAAAACTATCGGGGGTTGGTGTCACCATGGTACTTTGGTGGTGCTGCTGCTCTACACTGTGGAGGCCACGACGCTAGTGTCATATCCTGGTCCAAAGAAGCTGAATCGAAGCTTCCATACGTATGCCTTGGAAGTTACATCACACGTATAATGACTCATCCTGGGAAAATAGTTGCAATGTTTGATTATTTAAACAGAGCATTATCCTCATACATAAATGACCCAGGGTCTCAAAAATATTATAGAGCAGCAAATAGCGGTTCACTAAGCGTAGCGTAGCTTCCACATACTTGACCATTGGAGATGCCACCTAACTCTCTACGCTTAGCTTCCATAGACTTGACCATTGGAGATGTCACCTAACTCTCTTCATCTTCACCATACAGGAACTCTTGGCTCCAATTTTCAAGTGCGGGAAAAATGTGGTATGAGGCCGAACAAGGAATACTTGCAGGTTTTGACTTGCAGAAAGCAATGGTTGCATCTATACCAAGGCTTCTAAACATCTAAGCATGACCCAACTTCTCAAACATCAGGACAGCGATCATTCCATAGAGACCACAGCAGGGGATCGATCTAACCAACCAAACCGACATAACTAACTGACCAACAAAGACATCTCCCAACCCATGGTTCATCTAATCATGTGAGGATTCATGCCGCTCATGACTGTGAGCACGGCTATCAAGACAGTTTTACACTCTGTAGATGTTGTACATATACCCCATGAGTCATGAACATCCTGGTTAGCAGGATACTCACTGCACAGATCAGCACCCTTACACACTTCTGTGGTGTGCACTAGGACATCACTACATGATTGCTCAATGGTTTCCCCTAGCTTGTAGTGTACCCGCTAAGGTTTCACTGAAGGTGTTGGCTCCAACCAAACCACCTCGGGCCCCCTCTTGTACCTTATGGTGTTGGCTACAACCAACCCAGACATTCCCAACCAGACAGATCCCAAGAGCCTCGCTCAATGTTGGTGCTCATAAAATGTCAATTTCATGCGCCAACATGTCGAGTATATGCATAAGATGACTATGTTTTACTTTGTCTACTAACCTAGCTCCATGATTTTAGTGTTTATTTGATTTCAGGAACTTAGGTACCAAATTGGAGCATTTCAATGGATTATAGAGTGAAGTTGACCAAATGTCAAAATGAGCATCACCACGGGGGTGTATGTGACACGTGGACCAAATGGGCCAAACCTTAGGCCAAGTGGGCCCAGAGGATGGCTGGCTGACCCAACTCCTTGGCCGGTCGGCTAGGGATTGAGTTGGCTCTACCCAGGACTTGGTTGACACGTCTCTACGTCGGTTTGCAAGGAAGGATCTGAGGCTTGAAGGTAGTGGAGGCCAAGAGGAGTGGCCGGCCGGCCATGTGGATGGCCAGCCGGCCGTCCAATTGCTCCAAACCAACAAGGAGGCAGTGTCAACCTGGGAGAAATGCTCCAATGCATTTCTCACCAAGTTTTCTCCATTGGGCAAGACTAATGCCCTTCGGAACAAGATCTCTACCTTTCAACAACTCACGGATGAAACCATTGCTGAGGCATGGGAGTGCCTACAGGATTATATCTCTGCATGCCCCCATCATGGCATGGAGGAGTGGTTCATCATCCAAAGATTCTATCATGGGCTGATTCACACAGCCCATGAGCATATTGATGCTGCTGCTGGAGATTCATTCTTTGCTCTCAGTGTTGAGGAAGCTCACAAACTGATTGAGAAGATGGCTTTTAATTAGAGCCGGGATGATGAGCGTACTCTATCCCACACCTGCAAGTTTCACCAGCTTGAAGAGGTGGACATGCTCACCGCCAAGATTGAACTTCTTATGAAGAAGCTTGAGGACCCAATCCTCGATCATGCTCACCTGCAAGGATTAATTGATATGCAACCTATCCTGTCGTCGCTCTAGCGGAGGTGCCAGCAATGGTGGCTGCATGTTGCAGCTCAATTTCTTCAATATCTACGAAGGTTTCAATCTCGTCGACTTCGTCGATACGAGGCAGGGTTTGGGTGGATGGTAGTGTTGTGGCTTCATCTCCTAATCACGAGAGACGCTGGCTAACTCTTCTAGGCGGCATTGTAAGGGTGGTTTTTCGAGCTTAAGACACGGTGGGTGCCAAATGTTGGGATTCAATGTGACAGAACCACCTCGGGGAGGGGTTCATCGACCAGGATTAGCTTGAGAGATTCTCGATGTAGCGAGAACACAATCAACACACATAAGTACAATACCAACATGCAGCAAGAGGAAAGCTTGGGCAACTACGCTCAGCAAGACCTATCCACGGTGATGAACGGATCACCACTAGACATGCAAAGGCTTTAATCAAGACTAAAGAACCCATAAGCCTTCTAGCAACTAGATTAAGTACTATTAAGCATGTTAATTAGCCAAGTTAAGTTGATTAACATGAGGATGTTTGCATCCTACTGTAAGCATGCAAAGGTATCCAAGCAATATCGATTAACAAAAGTCATGACTACAAAGTAGTCATCAATCCATATAGTTATCATCACAATATTATGAAGTTGATAATTCTACGTTTAGGTGCGGTGAACATCCCATCAACCATGTCCGAGGGTGTCACAGAGATTCGAATTAATAGTCAATGTTACAAGGGTATAAACCTGACAATACGACACATGCAGGCCTGGAGGGCACCACAAGTGGCAACAATTCACAACGCGGTCAAGGAAACGATCAGGTCCCACCTCACCCTAGTGCACATCTTTCACGCGTATGCCTCACTGGACAAACCGTGGGTGGCCCATGCACTATCCCATTGTACACCCATTAGGTATGGTAGGATAACTTCCATCTCAGCGACACATGATGCTACTCAGTTTGGGGATTCCATGTCTCGTATGCATCAGTACATTTCAAATGCTTGTTCATTCAGACCCAACCGACGCGGGCCTTAAACGACACAAGCGGGGGCTACCACCTTGGAGCTCCGAATTTTTGATCCAGACCACTCTCACCCTTCCCATCCAGTATTCTCCATTTTCCCCTAATTGCCCCGTCGGTCTCCAATTATGCCAACCATTCAACCATCTGGCTAAACCACAAAGGAACTCCATCGATAGAAAGAACCCTATCGCGAGCGGATTCCAACCACTCATTCTACCGATAGCCTACACACTCAGCATAGCATACTATCGTCTTGTTTCTTTCATAGGAGTAAACAAAGTGGTTTAGTATGGGTGTTCTTTGTGTAACTAGGGTTTCATTAAACTCTTATATTTAAGTGCACAATCATTGACATAATGTAAAGATTATAAAGCAAGAAACTATAAAAGGTGTATACCAAGTGCTTGCCTTGGTCTAGAGAAGAAGATAAGTGTAACACCCTGTGTTACGGAAGCCCTAACCAAAGTCATTAGCAAAAATTAGATGCTAATACGGGCCTAAATCTGTAAGTGGAATTTAAAAATCAAATCTAGATTTCAAACTATTGCAAAATCAATCCAAATTAAACTTTTAAATGAAATTCAAATTTCTGATCCTCTTTTGCTCGAAATTTATGTTTCCTTGCAATAAGGTATAACAAGGAGCATGTTAGCCATATTTCATCAATTTCTGAAGTTCCAGTGAATTTCTATTGAAATTCAACTCATCGAACCTTCTTTGAGTTTTAGGTCAAAATACATTCGGAATATGAGGAAATTCCTAGAAGGAAAGTTGTTCCTTATCTCACACCCTTTCCAGGCATATTTTATTTGGAATTTTTGGAGCTGGGTAGGTCCACCTTTTGATCAAAACCGTTCGAACTTGTTTGAATTCTATTTGAATAAATAAAAAATCCTCCTGTTCCTTGGGGCTCGGCCCATTTCCTTTTTTTCCCGGGCTGGCCCACATGCCCCACTTCTCTCCTCTCCCTCTCCCTCCCGCTGTCGGCCAGGGCCCATGCATCAGAGACCCCTGGTGCTCCCCTGTTCGGACAGCACCGCCCGCACACGCCGCGGTCGGTCAGGACACCGCCCGCCGGTCGGGACCAGGCCCCCCCATCCCCCTCCTTCCACAAGTCATGCTGCGCCACCAACCCCAGACCCCTCCCTACCTCTACTCCCTGCTGCGCCATTCAAAAAGGGTGCCACTCGACGCTGTCGCGCCCCGCTTTTTCCCGTCCTCCTTTCCCCCTTCGAAGCCCACCACGAGCACCACCCTCCCTCTCACCTCTGGTCCATGCCAGTGGCCACACCTCCGCCGCTCCTCACCGCTTCCCGGGCCCCTCCTCGGTGCGCTCCGCCCCCAC
>VSTD030001182.1:0-13638 GCA_008808055.3 Sporobolus alterniflorus
GACACTTGACTTGTTGACAAGCATCACAAATAGACTTAGGAGATTTATCACTAGAAACAAGTAGATTATTCTTGTTAAGCACAAATCTAACAATCGATGAGGAATGATGACCTAAACGAGCATGCCACCTTGAACTGGAAATCTTGCTAGTGCTAAAGACTTGTCGAATGTGAGCTGAAGAGGAGATGTTGCATGGGAGAGGATAATAACCCCCTTTAGACCAGCCTCGTAGAAGAGTTTTCTTCAACTCCCGATCCTTGATACAAAAGAAATTAGGATGAAGTTCAAAGAAAATGTTATTGTCGGAAGCAATTCAATGAATGAATGCCAGGCTTTTGGAGGCTTGGGGAACATGAAGGATATTTGACAAGGATAGATCAGGATGAGGAATACAAATAATCGAATGAGCAATGTGTGTAATATGCATGCCAGTTCCACTGGCCATGTAAATCTGATCATTGCCGTTATATGTATCCCTCACGACAAGCTTGTCAAGATCTCTAGTAACATGATCGGTAGTTCCAGAATCTACATACAATTAGAATCCACATTGTATGACTCTGCATAATTTGTTGTCTTCTCTTCCCCATGTATGTGGGATCAAAGTGCTTATAGCACTTGAAGACCGTTTGGTTGGTCTTGCCACACAATTGGCATGGAGGAAAACAATTTTTGGGCTTGTTGAATGGATCGCCTCTGCCCCTGCCTCGTGTGTTACTTCCTCCTCTTCAATTGTGACCTCCTCGGCCGCGCATGAAGCCTCCTCTCCCGTGGGAAGCTGTGTTTGTGGATGACTGCATCCTTCCACCAGAGGATTGTCCTCCGTTCTGAAGATTGCTAGATGTATTTCGTGGAGGAGTTGGCTCTTGGTACCATGTAAAGAAACAACACAAGGAATAATTGGTGTAAGGCCTCGTGTCTCAAAACACATGGCCCCTACTTTGTTATATACTCATGGACTACAAGAGTTTGTTCGAGTTACAATACAACTAGAGATATAGTCCTATTCTATCTAGAAGAGGGAGTTAATCTTTATCTCTAACAACAACAAAGATCAGGAACAATTCAATGGCCGGAATATTCGGCCGACATGCACCATGTCAACTGGAAAAATACAAGCACACCAAAGTAAAAACGTACTATAAACTAAGCACAATGTCAACTAAATCTATTAATCTAGGTAACCTTGCAGAACCGGCATACTAATTTACCCATTGACAGGTTTCTATTTCAAGTGAACCGGATTTACATTTTACGGGAACGGCAATCTATTCTTGCATCAGGGTTACTCACCTGATCCAATGTGGGTGTAGCATCTGGGTCGTTGCAGAGTGGTTTGGTCGTGAGCTTGAGCGTGAGACCGACATGTGATTGCCGCAAAGAAGCAGAGCAGAAACACTAACTGCTCCAACCTCCTCGGTTCCATGTTAGCAAGCTGCGCCATCAATAAACATACAAGAGTTACACTACGTAGATTTGCAGAGTACTTTTTTAGAACCCCCTACGGCACATCACGCGTTAGGGAGTTACGCTACGTAGATTTGCAGAGTACTTTTTTTAGGACCCCCTAAGGCGCATCGCGCGTTAGGGGAAACACGTGACCCATGCTTCTTCCTCCGCGCCATCGTCCACGAGCTTCCTCCCACACGTCAGCCTTTGCTCCATCGTCTTCATCGCCGGGCTCCTCCTCCGCTGCATGTCTTCCTCCTCACCGACCTCCGCTCCGCCCCCTCCGACCCTACCCACCCGCCACACCACCTCACTGCCCCCCGCTGCCAGTCTCACCGCTCCCAACCTTCTAAACCCAGAGGTCGCCGGAGTTCCCCCGCCACCGCTGCCCCCAACAACCCTAACCTTGACTGTTCTTCCTCCCCACGCTTACCTGTTGTTCTTCCCCAATCCTCCTAATCTTCTTCGAATTTCGGTAATGTGGTACTTTGTATCCAATTACTGGTGAACTATTATCGAGGTGCTAACAGTGTGCGTATGTATGCATTGCGGCTACTGATGTTCTCATGGATGTTGCATGGAACAAGGTAGAAGAGAGTGCATACCAACCTGATCTCGATACTTCCATTGCCGTGCGAAAAATTCTTGTCTGTTTAGACCGTATAAACGTGCCCATTTTTTCTGCCTAAGTTCTACTACATGCTTGGCAGGAAAACTGGCCTAACTTGATGGAAGATTGACTTTGTTGCCCAAACCCATTTTAGACGTCTGAATTTTCTTCCGCGTCAAAAAACAGGTCCAGTCAAAGAATAGCAGGAATATAACTACAGTGTCTACGCCGCCAAAACTGAAAGTGTTGAATTCACACCAAGGGGTCTCCTGGATTTTCTACATGATCGAAAGAGAAACAGATTTCCTTAATTTCAGGAATGAGAAACAGCTCCATCATTCCAGGAATGATGTGTGAGAAACCAACAGAAACAGAGCTCCATCATTCCAGGAATCATGAACGAGGTTCCCAGATTTCTGGAACTCACAAGTCTGAAATCTGTTAGAACCTCGTCTGAAAAATAACCCTCAAGTTGCGGGCGAGATTAGACCTGAGAATACACACAACTCACATAAATATAATGGAATCGATCCATTTTGGTGCAGCAAACTTGGCTGTGTTTTCTGATTATATTCCTCTGTTTATATAGACCTATTATATAGAAAGCACTATATTATATGTCTAATTAATGCTACCTACGAAAAGGAAAGCAATGCCTATCCAAACAGAAAAGTAATCACCCCATACTAAGGAAAGTAATCACAGAATTGGATTAGGACACAATAAGGATTCATTTTCTAACATTCTCCTTCTAAGCCATGTTGTGTTCGTCGACGTCGATTAGGTCGATCTTAGTGCATAGCTCTAGAAATTTGACTCTGCTAAGAGACTTTATCAGAATGTCGTTCAGTTGTTCTTCACTCCTGACAAACTCCACCTTCATTCGACCACTTTCTGCGGACTCCCGGACTAGATGATACCTCACCTCGATGTGCTTACTCTATCCATGGAGTACCGAATTTTTTATTAAGGAATGACGGACTTATTGTCCACCCTCATCAATGGTGTGCTCGGCGCCGAATCCTACACTTCTGCCAGCACCCGAGCAAGCCACAACACCCCACACATCGCATTTGCTACTGCGATATACTCTGACTCGCAGCTGGATTGTGTCTCAACCTTCTGCTTCGTCGACTGCCACGTGATCGGCCTATTCACCAAGAAGAAGATAACCCATATTGTGCTCTTCCTTGCATCAATATCTTCAACAAAATCAGCATCACTAAACATTATCAACAATGTCTGATTTCCTTTCTTTTGGCCGAACCAAAGCCCCCAATTGTAGGTACCCGCCACATAGCAGAGAATCTTCTTCACCGCTACAAGGTGATCCTCCCGTGGCTCCTCCAGAAAATGACTCATGTAGCCAACAACAAATGCAAGATCATGACGAGTATTCACTAAATACCTCAAACTCCCGACGATGCTTTGCTTGCTCAGCTTCAAGCGGGCCTCCATGGGTACATGATATGGATTGCATCCTATCATGCCACTCCTCTCCAAAAATTTTATCGCGTAGACACATTGACTAAGGAAAATACCGATAGCGCTCTGTTTCACTTCAATGGCGAGGTAGTAGTGAAGCAAGCTGAGGTCGCTCATTTTGAACTTGGCCGCCGTCTCCTCCTTGAACGACCTAATGTTATCACGGTTCGAGCCGGTGATGATGAGGTGGTCGATGTAGATCCTAACCACCAGTTGCATGTTGCCGTTCCACCGGACGTAGATGGCGTGTTTCGACGGAGTCCTGCGAAAGCCTAGTGACAATAGCATGTCATCTATCTTTGCGTTCCAGGCCCATCTAGCTTTGCATTCCAGGCTCATGGCGCTTGATGCAGCCCGTACAATGCCTTCTTTAATTTGAGCACTTTGTGCTCCTAGCCAGTGATGATGAACCCACCGGCTGCTCAACGTAGACCTCCTCCTATAGGTCGCCATTCAAGAATGCTGATTTGACATCCATATGGTGCTCCTCCCACCTCTCGTGCGTTGCGAGGGCGATGAACAAGCACACCGAGTCTAGCCGAGCCACCGGCGCTAAGACTTCATCATAGTCGATGTCATGTCATTGCACGTAGCCCTTCACCATAAGGCATGCCTTGTGCTTAGACACTACCCCATGCTCATCCCGCTTCACCTTGAATACCCACTTCATTCCATTCAGCTTGCGATCGGCTGGGAGATTGACGAGGCTCCAGGTGCCATTCTCCTCGATGGAGTCCATCTCCTCCATCATTGCCTTCCTCAAACTTGGGCTGTGATCAATCTCGGTGAAAGAGGCCGGCTCATTGGAGCTCACCACGTGTAGTTCCTCAGCCACTGGTGCATTTGGTGCGGACCCGGGCATCGCGAGAATGTCGTTCATGCCGTGGAAGCGGAATGGTGCGTCGTCATCGTGGTCACCATCCAGGTTCACATAATCGACATCGTCGTCCACCTCCATGGCACTGGCTCCAGGAGGGAGCAGTGACTCTTCTATCAGTGCCTCATCCGCTCCATCCGCCGTTGGAGCCACCGGTCTCGTGCTGGTGTACTCCACCGTGAAGACGTCATCACCACCGCTCGGCTTGCCGTCATCGCCACCTAAGCCCCAGTCCCATTGGGCCTGCTCATCGAAGACCACATCACATGTCACATGGGGTCGTACGCACGGTCCTCCAGCTTCTTCAGATGCGGCGTCATGTTTCGCACATATTTGATGCACCCGAACGTCTTGAGGTGGTGTACCACCGGCTTCCTCCCATGCCATGCCTCGAATGGAGTCATGCCATCAACTCTCTTCGTCGGACACCTGTTCAGGACATACACAATGGTGTTCACCGCCTCACCCCAGAACCATCCGGGTAGGCCTTTGGCCTTCAGCATGCTCGTGGTGGTTGCAACCACCATCCTTTCTGATGCTCGACGACGCTGTTCTGCTGTGGGTTGTAAGGTGTTGTGTGCTGACGATGCATGACCTCAGCCACACAGTAGTCCATGAACTTTGTCGTGGTGAACTCACCTCTGCGGTCAGTGTAAAGTGCCTTCAGCTTGAGGCCGAACTCGCCCTTTACCTGTACCTGGATGTCCTTGATGGCAGCCACTGCACAATCATTGGAAGGAATCGTGGCTACCCATATGTACCTGCTGAGATCATCCACAAGCAGCAGAAAGTACTTGTTACCCCTTGGCGTCGCCGGTGAGATTGGACCGCACAAGTCACCATGCACCAGCTCCAGGTGTCATTCCGCTCAATACTCCGCCTTCACCAGGAACGAGGTGCGTCATTGCTTCCCAGTCTAGCATGCTTCACACAACTGCCCCTCTTGACCTATCTCCAGTAGGTCGTGCACCAGCTCTTCCTGAGCCAGCTTTCAGAGAGCTGCCATGTTGACGTGCCCGAAGCGCTTGTACCAACACCACATCACCTCGTCGTCGTGCCCACGCACCGCCAAGCATGTCGGCTGCATGAACTTCAAATGGAGAATGTACAAGCGGTTTGCCTCCCGCTTTACTTTCACCAGCAGCAGACTACCAGGTTCTCGAATCTTCATCACATTGGTGTCAATGTCGATCTTGTAGTCAATCTCATCGAGTTGGCCAACACTCACGATGTTGGTCGTCATACGAGGGATAAAGTAGACCTCGTCGAAGGACCGGGACTTGCCGTTCTTACACATGAACATGACAGTCCCTCAGCCCTCAATCCATGCCACCAAGTCATCATCGAATCATACAGTGCTGAGCACCACCGTGTCAATCATCGTGAACACTGCCTGGAACCCGGATATGTGCTTCATGAGCATGAGCAAGGCCTCCTCCTCATCTTGCGTGGCGTGTGCCTCCTCCTTCTTAGGCTTCAAGTAGCACTCGCACGCCCAATGCCCTAGCTTGCCGCAGCGCTGGCACTCATTGCTAGTGGGCCTGCTTGATGATGAGCCACCTGATGAAGAACCGCCGCGCCCACGACCCCCGTCGCGCCCACGACCTTTGCCTGCACCATTGCCAGAGTGGTTCTCCGCCCCACACTTTTTCCTCTGTGCGTCCTTTCGTCCTCGGTGAGGTATAGCTCCCCGTCTCGCTGCAACGACGTCGGTGCTTCCTCGAACGCCTCTTCCGCCTCCTTCAACCGCCCTATCAGATCTGCAACAGACATAGTCGACACATCAAGTAATGTCTTGATTGCGATCGTGATTTGCTTGAAGTGAGGCGGCAGGGATCGAAGCATCTTCGTGACAATCTCGCTATCCTTTACCTCCTCACCGAGCATCACCGACGTAGTGCTCGACGGTCTCACCGTCGTTGAACATGGCGAGGTTGAACTTTCGACGCAGCTGCTACGCCATCGTCTTCTTCACGCGGTCATCGCCGACCCTCATGGTCGCGATCACATCCAAGGCCTCCTTGACCGTCTCCTTCTTGGTGACCATTGGCACAATCTTTGGTGGTACCGCAAGCGCTATCATCTCCTCCTATTGATCAGCACTGCCATTCTCGATGACGCTCCAAAGAGCCTGCACCTTCAACTTCACCTTCATCAGAAGCATCCAATTGGAGTAATTGGTCTTAGTGAGGGCAGGTTAGCTACTCCCACCGTCAACCTCACGAATCACCATCTAGATCACAACTCCGTGTTTAGAGGTGACATCGTTGCCGGATCTCTTGCCTTCCGCTATCTTCACAATAAGGATTGAAACCTAGCTCTTGATGCACTTGTTAGAACCTCACCCAAAAAACAATCCTCAAGTTGTGGGCGAGATTAGAGCCATGAATACATATAACTTACGTGAACAAAATGAAACCGATCTCGTTTTAGTGCAGCAAACTTGGCTATGTTTTCTGATTGTATTGCTCTGTTTATATAGACCTATTACATGAAAAGTAATATATTACATGCCTAATTGATGCTACCTACGAAAAGGAAAGTAATGTCTATACAAATAGGAAAGTAATCACCTCCTGCTAAGGAAAGTAATCACAGAATTACATTAGAATACAATAAGGATTTATTTTCTAACAAAATCAAAAGTAGAGAGCAGAGAAACGAAAACAAAGAAGCGTGAACTTACCTTGTGCAGAATTTTTGTATCCTTCTACCATGCTGATGTGGATTAATTACCCTGAGAGAATCAAGTTGTGTGCTGATTTACACAAGTCTAGAGTATGTGAAAAAATAAATATAAAAATTTGGCATCATTTGATGATGTCTCTACGAATCTATAAGAAACGATGTTGGGATTGTTGGGGATACACGCCAAAGGCCCCCAAAGCTTCACCCGTGTTGGAGGCTTGGTCGGAATAGTCTAATCACTTCACCCAAATTTTCGATGGTACGTTTTGTAGGATATCAGAGCCGGGGTCAAGGACCAAGGCCAGAGTCGACCGACGTCGTTGACGGAGGCATGGCTAGGAGGAAAGGTCGAAGGCCATGCGGAGATGGCGGCAGCACCAAAGGCATCATAACGCTGAAGGTTGGAAGCCGGAGGCGTTGCAGGACAGGGACACATGTTGACTCTAGATTGGCTCGACACGGAAATAATTGTAAATTGTGAATGACTACAATGACCTCATGACCTTTGTACTCAGTGCAATTCGCAGGACAGTTAGGGGTTGTTCAGAAAATGTAAACCGACCCCTAACAACCTTATAAATAGACCCCATTGGAATCCCTAGGAGCATAGTGAATGCATTTATTACTTGATTCACTTGTCTCGCTCTCGGTCTTATGGGCCTTCACATTTGTACAGCTTCGCGTTTATTCTATTTCCATCGTGTTCGGGGTTCAAGCCTTTAGACTTAAATCCCAACACCGATTATGAGCATTGATGCATAATTCCTTATCTGTTGAACATTACAATTGTCTCCCAAAACTTATTGGGTACAAGGTATGGCGATTTTACAAAGTCCATTATATTTATGCAATACTCAAAAGACCAGAGGATCAAAACAACGCAACCATGTGTTTCTTTCGGCCCGCTTCCATATCTTACTTGCTTGCGTTCACAACGGTGTAGGAACCTAAATGTATGTCAAAAGGCTCCAATTTGAAGACGTGCTGCAAGGGACGATGACCAAGAAAACTATCACGGTGGGGCCATGTAGCAAGGTTTCAAAATTCGGCCGATTTTACCGAATATTGCTGACATTCAGTGTATTCTCAGCGGGATCCAAATTTTGTAAATCAGCCAATTTTCATCGAATTTGATACGTCGACAAAAAATCATGCCAAAACTCGGATTCTCCTCCTCCGCTGGTTTCTTCAACCCTGCCACGTAGATGTGACATAATTGAACCAATTATGCATACCTATTTTTTACATCAAAGACGAATAATAGTATATGCTTGAGTAGCCAACTTTAATTAGTACCTAACAAAAAGTTTAGTGGCAATTAACTTTGCTAAATAAACTAGCAGCAACCAGCTTACAAGGAAGGCTCTTCCTTGTAGTGGTAACAGCAGAGGGCGCCCTCCTCCCACGATGGCCGGACAGCGGGTGACTGTGTACACTAAACTGTCTATTTTTCTGCTACTGAGCTGACCATTGCGTTTGTTGAAATTCCATGTTGATTTGAAAGGTGAAGACAGAACATACTCTGCAACTGCAAGCTGCTTATGTTGTTGCATTGTCTTGTATCACCATCGTTGTAGTGCATGCATCTCATCAGGGCAACTAACTCGTATTGTGCGTCTGTTCAAGAAGTGGAAAAGCTAGCGTTCCGTAGACCAAGTGCCATCGATTCCTCCCAGCACTTCAGGAGTGCCACCGGAGTGATTTTGAGTGGTGAACATCGGGTGAAAATGTGAAAGCCTCCATTGAAATTTCATTTTTCCTTGGTGTCGATGCACTCAGGAAGCCTTACCTAGATTCACCCATCTGATTGAGAATATTTGAGTGTAGGATGCAACCATTTTGACTGTAAACTGACTGCTTTGGGCTGCTAGGCGCATTCAAAGAGGCTTCCGTGTTTTAAAAGGGGCTCAACCTAAGAGGTGTTTCAAAAATAACCAACACACCCTTGAAAATAAAATGGGCTCAACCCTCTAGCAAAAAAAGAGACTTTAGTGTTTCAAAAACGAGAAACGCACCTCCAAAAAGAAAAAGGGTTCAGCTTCCGATGAAAAAAGAGGCTTCGGTGTTTTAAAAATGAGAAATACACTCTCAAAAAGAAATGGGGCTTAGCCCTTGGATGAAAAAAGAGGCTTGGTCATTCCGCAAATACTTAATGAGATGAGGGGCTCATTTATAACCAATCGCACACCAAAATAAAGGCTCACCGTAAACGTAAACTCTCACAAAGGTGAAAACATATACTTCGTTCGAAGCCAATAAAACGCATGATGGTGAGGGAGCGACATTCACCCCACAAACATCAAGCCACAAAACTGAGTAAACAACAGAATAGTTACTATATTACTCGCTGTCGATATTTACAACCTCCTGCTTTATAAGCCACAAGTATAATCTGCCATTCGCTCATCTCCAACCCAGTCGAAGGGGAGTAACGTCCGTCAAGAAACGTTTTTTTAATCATGGGCGGGAAATCGTCGAAGTCCCCGCCTCTGAATCTAACAAGACCGTGCTGATTTGGGCCTCCGCAGATTTTCGACGCTACAACTATGCGGACCACCTCTGCGCACAATCTTATTTTTCTTCTCTTTATTCTTATTCGTTGAGGCGCACTGCGATGACGTGACTTCTACGCCGTCGCTTCTAATCTCCTTGGAAACAGCTCTGGGCAAATGATCACTCGTGCCTGCGCCCTGAGCCACTCCTTTATCTCCACCATGCGCGGATCGAAGGAAACGCAGATAACTCATATGAACTACTAGAATAAATATTAATATTATCACCGTGAAGGGTGTTCAAAGCTTCAACATCCAAAACCCATGCAGGGTCCTAAGCCATACGGAGCCTGTGCAGGGCAAACAGAGTTTAAATTACAAGACCAGCGTTTTCAATCAAATGTATCACACAAAAGCGCCTCTCTCACACACACCTCAAGGCCTTCACGATCATCGCCTTTGCGGTCGTCGCCAACTCCGGTCTCCTCGGCTCTGGTGTCACCTTTGTCCTGGTTCTTCTCCCCGGCTTTGGGCAGCACAACTCTGGTCTCCTTGCGAGCATCTCTAGCACGCTCCACAGCGCCATCCTCAGGAACCCCGTCTCCATCACCACCAGCGACCTCTGGCTGAAATAAAACATCAATAATTAGAAACATCAAATCCTAGTGTTTCACCGAATATTAACGAAACTCACCGCATCGGCGTTAACCTCTTCTAACCGATGAAGGGCCTCGGGCAGGCCATGATTTTTCCACCACCGGCAAACAAGGTGATCAGCGATCTTTTGCACCTCCGCCGAAACGTCCTCGACGATTGAGGCATCACTCGAAGCCGCCAACTGGCGCAACTCAGACAGCTCTTGGCAGCCGGAGCTATGAAGCATGTTCAAAACACCTTTGATAGCTAAAACTACAAAATTGTCGTTAAGCTGCCAGAAGACCCCCGGTAGAGACCTCACTTCTTTAGACCAACTGAAAAAATCTTCGACCGGAGCATTCTTCGGAGGATATTGGCAAACAGCGAGCGCCTATCTCACCAAACGAAGCCTTAAGTACTTCATGAAGTGCGTGCATGGTACGTCAAAATTGCAGCGGATACTCTGTTGTATATTGGTCTGTCTCTTTGCTAGCTTCTTCTCAACTTCGGCCACTTGAGCCACGCACAATTTTTCTGATTCGGCTTTTTCTCACTGAAGAGCCTTCATCTTGGCTTCAAGATTCTTTTTTTTAATGAAAACAGGAGGGGAATTCCCCTACTGTACTTTTATTGAAAAAAGTAACCATATTTACAAATCTACAGGGAGGCCAACCAGCCAGTCATATCCACCTCTAGAATACTATTAGCTCTATGTTTACAAAGCATGAACAAGTCTCTAAAATCCTTTTGACATCTAGGGAAAGTGGGTTGTACATCATTGAAAATGTAATTGTTTCAGTGGATCCAAATGCACCAGGCTGCTAGAATAATAACCTCCATGAAACAATTTTTTTTTATGAAATAGGAGGGGGGCTTCCCCTACTGATTTTAATTATATTGAAAACAGAATAAGAAAGCCAAGTACATGAATGAATCAAAAGAAAGGGAAAAATTAAAACGAGATAAAAAAATCAATGTAAATTTTCTAACCATTCTAACATTGATGATTTCTTCTGCCCGATGCTCTCAGGATAACTAGAGCAAACTCTGACTTGAATCTTAGAACACACTGACTGACACTCAGGTCCTCTTCATTGAAAATCCATGCGTTTCGTTCCCTCCAAATGCACCAGCTCATAGTGATGATCACTTCCATTGCAAAAGGTTTATTTATGGCTCACCTTATGTGTGCAGTTGCCCTCTCTACTCTCAACCATGATGGAACTTGCACACCAATGACAGCCCAACAATTTTTGGCAAATGGATAGTGAAGGAATAGATGCCTAGGTGTTTCTACTCTTTGATGAAGACAAAGCTCACTAGTGTATGAATCTAATACCATGTTTTTCCTTTGTAGCAAACCACAGGAGTTTAATCTGTTTTGTAGAAATAACCAGAAAAAACTTTCTGCTTTGTTTGGGAACGGGACTTCCATATCCATCTAAAGGCTGGATGTACTTGATTAGATCCCATCAAGTGACAATAAGCTTTTTTAATTGAGTACTCCTTATTCTCCCAAATGTATGACCAGACATCATTTTCACCCACAGATGGGAGGGTCTGTAGCACTAATACAAGGTCACAATATTGCTCATACGCCTCCTCTGACAGTAGCAAGTTAAAATGGTTCTGAAGGTTATCCATATGCAGCATCGAGAAGACTAACACCAAATCATTTTTGGCAAAGGAGTGAAGCTGGGGGAACCGAAGATTCAGCACATGACCATTCCATAAATCATGCCAAAACAAGATTGTATCACCTGAACCAAAATCTGCTTTTGCCAAACCTTTGAAAGTATCCAATAATCTGAGATTACTCCTCCATTAAAATGATCCTTTCATACTTCTGCGAGGAATCTTGCCATTAGCATAATATTGTGTCAAGAGCAACTTGACCCAAGGCAAATCAGCCTTTGAGAAGAACTTATCTAAACTTTTCATTAATAGCGCCTCATTCTGCAATCTCAGACGAATTACTCCCAACCCACCCCTATTTTTTGGCCTGCAAACCAATTTCCGAGCCGTCAATGGTGGTTTTTTCACATTAACATCACCCCCTCACCATAGGCAGTGCCTCCTATACTTATCAATCTGATTAAGGATATCCACCGGGACTTTGATCAAGCACATGAAGAAAGTTGGTAAAGAGGATAGAACCGAGTTTACCATTAGGAGCTTACCACCTTGAGTAAGGAACATTGATGTGCTAACTGTAGGGAAAACAGATCATGACATTAGGATCTACAGATTAGAATCATGAACACGCGTCAAGCATTAGGCAGAATTGACGTTACTGTGCCCAAGTGTGAGATCCTCGGCCATCTGTGTAGTCAAAGTAGCAGTGGCTTGGTGTTGTCATCGCAGCAGGTCCGTCCTCCCTTGAGGACTATATCTGCATTGTCCGGGGACAACACAGTAAGTAGCCATCGACGTGGATGAAGAGCGACGGCCTTCAGTCCGGTCCAGCGCCCTCATGATCGGTTTGTGGGTTTGTCGGGTGTTTGGAACTCACGAGGAAACGTCGGCTTGCAATGTGAGGCCGGGCACCTGATTTATATGGCGCTGCTTAGATCTGGGGCCACAACCATTAATTGGTTGCGCCTCTGATCATGACGCGTGGTTAAGAAATCCCCTTGACTGATTATGGAAACTATTTATTTAATTATGAAATCATTCCCTTATTCATTATGGATTGATTTATTTGTTTCCTTTTGTTTCCGGGACTTTCCTTTTGGGATGCCTAAAAGATCACCTTTCAACATTCTCCCCTTTGATCGTTAGGCTAACATAAGTCTACACTCAGTGATAATAATACAAGAGATGATGAGTAACAATAGTCAGTAGGATCTCACTGTGACTCACGCACCTACTATGCATTAACCCACCTTGATAGGATAGCAACATTACATTATTCGTGATGGGAGTTGGTTGTTTTATATGGCCCATCAAGGATCAAAGGCTCCAATAAACCCATGCCGGCAACATGTTCTTGAAAAATATTGGGAGGTAATCCTTTAGTTAACGGATCCGTAAGCATTTTCTTAGTATTTATATGCTCCAAAGTAATGGTGTGATCCTGGACTTTTCTCTCACCACAAGATACTTAAGGTCAATGTGCTTGACAGCCCCACTTGACTTATTATTGTGTGAGAAGAAAACTGCGGCTTTATTATCGCAGTATAGTGTTAGTGGTCTACTTATGCTGCCCATCACTCTTAAATCGGGGATAAAATTCTTAAGCCATACGGCCTGCCCCACGGCCTCATAACATGCTATGAATTCGGTGTATATCGTAGAGGCCGTCGTAATGGTTTGCTTGCAGCTCCTCCATGATATGGCTCCACTCTAGAGCATGAAGACACAGCCTGATGTGGATCTTTGAGAGTCTGCGCATCCCGCAA
>VSTD030001183.1:0-13637 GCA_008808055.3 Sporobolus alterniflorus
TGCAACACATTGTTGCAAATATTAGACACTCAAGGTTTTAGAAGGAAGTATTGAAGCTTAGGGAATATTGTAACATCTTAAGTAAACTCGGGAAAAAGGACAGCCAGAGTTGACCAAAGAAACAAAAGGAACTGGAAAAATACTTCAGCAAGAAAGGGAAGAGAAAGGGGTGACCCGTACCCATTAGCAACACTCCATAGCATTTTGCACCTACTAGTACAATAATACCACAAGTGTAAAAGAGTTTGTCTAAAAGCTGGTTTGTACAAACGATAGCATCAGAGACCTGTATAGTTATCAGCAACGAAATAGGAAAACTATGAGCAACTTACAGCAAGGTTTTTCCGAAGATAGCGCATCAAATCCGCATAATACTCCCCTTCTTTACACACACTGCGGGCAAAACATGAGTTCCACGGCAGCCGTTTCCTTACGCAATAATCCACGATCCTACAATTGATGTTTGCAGAAACAAGAAAATCAGAAGCGTCAGACGAACATCACTAGAAAGATGCAGACTCTTTAACTAGCTAGGTCCCGAGATTTAAATAACTGAAGTGGCTTCAACTGTCACCCGGCAGCACGATTCTGGTATACATATGGACATTAATTTGGTAGAGTTGATTTACCTGGGCGTTTACGTCAAAAAGAAAAGATATCATTTCTTGATATGCATTCCGAGGATCTCAGTTAATTGGTTTCTAAACATGAGTACTGGTATGCTGGCGTTGCAATGGCACCCATGCACAGGCCATAGCTATAGCACTACATATGGCTACATGCAACACTGCCCCCTAGGCCCCTACTAATAAAGCACACACACATATTCTTCTGCCCAATAACTTTGCCACGTAAATGTTGGGCATTTCATCAGACATCCCCATTTATACTGGCAAGAAGGCAAATGGCTGAGGCGGCAATAATCATCCAGGGTCACCAACACAATCGGTTGTCGAGCACAAGCAGGGGTATCAATCGATTGTACCTCCGGTGCCAGTCCTCCTTGGTGACGACGGCGGCCTGGATGCGCTTGGGGAGCGCCTCCCACGAGGACTCCTCCCTGATGGCCTTCACCATCATCTGCTCCTCCACCGTCGCCGCCATCTGCCGCTGCATCCTTTTTCCTTCCACTAATAGATCGATCGATCCCCGGCTGTCACCCTGGCCTGACGCGCGCGATCGATCGGGCAATGCGATCGGGGAGCGTCTCGTGGAAATTCCACTCGATTCCGCGATGACTCCGGAGAGAATGAAGGAGGAAACTAGTATTCCGGAGTGGCCCTCGGTGCTGCGCGGTTTCGTCCACAAGAGGATTCGCCGCTTCCGTTTCCTGAGAGCGTTTACGTAACAGGTGCAATGGGCCGGTCCTGCTTGAATTCTAACAGTAGCTGGGCTTCAGCGTGCAGACGGGGCCACTTTACTCAGTCGTCGGTGGCAACCACCGGGCACGCAATTAAAAATTTCTGGACTGGATTTAGCCATCACTCGTCGGTGCGACTGCCAGATGCGGCCGGGCAGCTCCGACGAGATCGCCTGGTTTTGACGACGGAGCTGAGGTGATTAATTTCACTCGTTGTTCCTTCCGCGGCCGGGGGACGGACGACCCCGACGTGACCTGCTTAATTTGCTTCCCTGATCGATGTGGACGGGCGCCGGAGGGCTCGTGTGTGCTCTCTTCACCGTACCCCCATACAATGATGGGAACATATAACGTCCATTGATATCTTGCTCCTTTCCGTCGGTCGTTGCGGCTGGAAGCAGGGAAGGTGACACGCCAACGTAGCAGCAGAGAGGGCTGCGTACTACTCCTGTCCCGACCCAAGCTTTTGTTTGTCGCGCGCGGACTCCAGCCCCGTCTGTTGACATGTGAGATCAGATAGACTTAGATCCATGTGTCAGTGGCTAATATCATGATGACATAAGTCAGGGAATCCCGGAAAAAGAAGAAAATTGCAGCCGTGCGTGACGCCGACCCGCGCACACGGAGAAATCCGGGGCAGCTGGTTCAGTCAGCAGGCTCACCATCATGGTCATCAGTGCCGTGGGTGGGCAGAGGCGCAGAGCAGGGCCGGGGCCAGACGCGTCGGGGATCGCGATGCTCCCCGCTCGTCGCGCCGGAACTGACGACGCCACCGGTCGCCAGCCAGTGGACCAGTCTCGTTCCTTTCACAGCTTCGGGTCGAAAGCACCGACTGGGGTCACGGGTCTCCGAGTGCTCTCCGTTGTCGACCCATCAGGCAATCTGGGAATTCCAAGCCACTTCCAGTTCCTCCTGCCTCTCCTCTCCACTCCAAATCTCTGCTCCGATCCACGAGGTTAATTAAGCCCCGGATACGGATAGGATGCCTCTCCCGTCGGACAGTGTCGCACTCACATCTCTGTAAAAAAAAGAGTGTTCGTTGGCCAAGGTCAATTAAGCATGCGCACGTACGCTTGATCAATTTTCATATACTACAGAACACGGCCCTCTCGTGTCCTTGGCTTATATGCTTGGTCTTAATCAGTGTTGAATTGGAACCGTACCATTATCCCAGCAAACACTCGGTGATAAAATATGCAGAAGGTAACGACCGGTGCCAGGCATAAATTAAAGCCCAGGGGCCAAGCCAGAAATGTGAATGAATGAATGATGAGGCAGACCTAATATTTCTTCTACACGATTCGAGCTACTTATCTATGAAAGAAAACAAACAGGAGTAGCATGATGGGACGGCCGAGCTTGCTCGTTGGTCACATGGGAGGGACTTTCGTTCGTCCTTGCCCAACAGCCAGCCGGAGAATTGAAACTAAACACTTTACAGTACAGCTACAGAAAACGTGAGTTTGTTGTCGGTTCCTGAGAAATGGGGGCTCTCTACTGTATCATGCCCTTTTAACAAAAATGGGATCAATCATTTCACAGGATATATGTACGGTTAATACTGTTTTACATATGTTCACCTTCCCACTGCTCACTAATATCTGAAACATCACCAATGCAGTGCTGTGTCCTAGAACATCAAGCCAAAACGGTTGATATGGGCATGCACAAATAATTAAATGAATCGACGGGGTTTGTTAGTGCGGTAAGTGGTCAGTCAATCAAATTGCTAGCTTAAACTGCGAGGGAACTTCCTTTGGAAGGGTGACGGAGGGGATGGCAACAAAGGTGGCATTTGCTTGGGAAACTGGTCACTTGTGTGCATACCGAAGGAATTGGGGGGCTCGACATTCACGACTTGAACCATTTTGGAAGAGCCCTCCGGCAGCGTTGGTTATGCTACCGGTGGACAGGCGATGCCATCCCATGGCAAGGTTCGTCCCTTCCTTGCGACGATGAAGACTGAGCCCTTTTTCAGGCTTCCACCGAGATCAAGCTCAGGAATGGCAAGAAAGCTTTGTTTTGGCATGATAAATGGTAAAATGGAGTCGTCCAAAGAGAGCAGGCACCAAACCTTTCCAAGCAAGCACATTTCAAGAATAGAACAGTGACTAAAGAGCTCCTGAACAAAAACTAGATCGTCGCCGTCCTTCGCCTTTCCTCAAGGGTTGAACTCGTTGAGTTCATAAATCTTTGGTCGCTTCTCAAGAATGTGTGCCTTAGGGATGAAGTGAATGACTCCATTGTTTGAAAATGGACTCCTAGTAGTGAATTCTTGACGGCTTCAGCCTACTTCATCTAATTCTAAGGCTCTCATCCCACATTCCATATCGGTAAGCTTTGGAAGGCTAAGGCTGAGTTGAAGGTGAATTTTTTTGGCTGGACTGCAATGCATCAGAAGATTTCGACGATTGACATTTTGAAGATCAGGGGAATACAAAACAATCATTTTTGCCCTCTTTGCAATGTCCAAGCGGAAAACGCTACTCACCTTCTAACTGGATGCACTTTTTCCTTGGAGGTGCTGCGACTAATCTGGTCATGGTTCAGTCTGCCTGGCAGCCTAGGGCCTGCTCCTGACGTCCACGGAACTGCTGCTTGGTTCTCTTCCATGGTAGCCAAAATGGGGGCTGGTCAAGCGAGGCGTTTGACGGCAATACTTCTATACAACTAGTGGAACATTTGGATGGAGAGGAATAAACATATCTTTGCGTCGCTGCACCACAACGAATTTCAAGTTGCTTCTAGCATCAAGCAGGATATCCACATGTACAATCTGGCTTTCAGAGTGTAGTCGTAGTCGTTCTCTGTTAGATCAGCTTCTGGCGCCCTGCCGGTCCTGCTTGTGCGTTGGTTGGGGCTTTGGCCTGATGACCGGTTCTTCCAGCTCGCCCAGCCTAGAGTTTGTGCCCCACCTCCAGCAGCTATGCTCTGTCCAGCGTCAGGGGTGCCCTGGAACCGGCCTCTAGCTTTAGCGTTTGTCCCTGGCTTTTGCATTTGTTTGTAGGTCTTTATTTTCCTCTCAGTTTCTTTGCTATTCCCAGTCAGTTTTGTGTACTGAACTATGCGTTTTCTACCTTTTTAATGCATTGGCAGAGCACCTGCCGTTCCTCGTAAAAAAAAAAAGAATCGCTAGCTTAACTGAACGACCGTCTGGACAGCATATAAAAGGTACTGCTAACTAACAACAGTCCAGCCGACACATATTCCCCATGCCAAACACACCAAGCCACCAGCCAAAACCTGAGCCAAATGCACTCTCACCTCCGCTAGCACAACAACGTGAGCCATCACATCAGAATAACGACTTCCCAACACTCGGAACCACTCATACAATCACCGGAGGCTCCAACCTAGACTTCCAAAATAAGAAATAGAAACAAGAGTACTATCGCCAAGTTAACCATGTGGCGGTCGAGGGTCCAATCACACGAACCAAATGGTCTCAAATACCACTAACCTTCACTGCAACAGACAACAAACTGGTGTCATTCCAACACACGAACACCATGCTCATCACAGCGCATATCGATAAATGGGATGTCACTAGAGTCCTCGTCAACAATGGCAGCCAAGCCGAGACCTTATTCCTGTCAGCCTTCGACCAAATGGGGTATGATAGGAAGCAACTAAAAGAAGCAACAAAGCCCCTTTATGTCGTTGGGGGGAGAAAATTGAACCAGTAAGCTCCATATCCTTGCCAGGATCTTTCAGAAGCCTTAGAAATTCAAGAACAGAATTTATAACTTTTGATGTGGTTGACATTCATTATCCATATAATGCAATATTTACTAGATGTTTACTCAACACATTCGAAGTAGTGCTGCATTCAACATATCTCTCTATCAAGGTGCCAACTTTGTTGGGAGTAATATAAGTACATGGCAGCCAGAAAGATGCCAAAAACATAGAACAAGGTCTCGCTCCAGGACATAGAAATATAAATTACCTGCGAGAAGCAGAGGATGGAGACCAACAAGATATTTGCACACCCAAAGCCAAAGCCCACACCGAAGGCAAAATAGTAATTGAGCCCGAGTGTGAAACAAAGAGGGTCCCTTTGGACCGGAGGGTGCCGGACAAGACAGTAATGATAGTCCAAGACCTGACATCAGAAGAAGAAACAAAGTTGCTTTCATTCTTGGACAAAAACAATGACGTCTTCTCTTGGAAGTCCTCCGACCTCATGGGAGTAAGCAGAAGTATAATTGAACACAACCTCCACATCAACCCTTCCACAAAACCAAAAAAGTAGAAGCTGCGTAAGATTTCAAACAAAAAGATTGCACCAGCCAAGGCGGAGGTCCAAAGACTGTTGGTCGCAGGCTTGATTAGAGAAGTCCAGTACCCAACATGGATAGCAAATGTGGTCATGGTTTGAAAGAAGAATGAAAAATGGAGGATGTGCACAGATTATACAAATTTGAACAAGTGTTGTTCAAATGATGATTTCCCACTCTCGAGAATTGATAAAGTGGTTGACTCGGCTGCAAGTTATGAAATGATGGTTTTGTTAGATTGCTTTTCCGGTTATCATCAGATCTGGTTACGTAAAGAGGATGAGGAAAAATGAGCATTATCACATCCTTCAACATGTACAATTATATATGTATGTCCGAAGGTCTCAGGAATGTCGGCCCGATGTTTTGCAGATTGACGAAAGCCATACTCAAGGATCAAATTTATAGAAATGTCTTCACATATGTTGACGACATAGTAGTAGCAAGTACAAAGAAGAGCATTTAGATAGAGGACTTAGTCGAAACCTTCACGAACATACGCGGAGCCCAGCTCAAACTCAATCCAGAAAAGTGTGTGTTTGGGGTGCAGAGAGGAAAGGTTCTAGGATGTCTAGTGTCGGTAAAGGGAATCGAAGCCAACCCTAACAAAATCAAGGAAATAGTACACATCAGGCCTCCGTAGTCGAGAAAAGAAGTGCAAAAAATTGACAGGCAAAATAGCATCCCTAAACAGGTTCATGTCGAAGCTTGCGGAGTGAAGCTTGCCATTTTTCACAGTGCTCAGGAGCTCCGGCAGTTTTCAGTGGGGAACAGAACAATAAAGGGCCTTCGACAAACTTAAAGAGCACATCTAGTAGTTACCAACACCGTCAAGCCCAGAACCAAACCAGCTGCTTATCATATACGTCTCTCCATCACACACAACAATGAGTTGAGCTCAGTGCAGGAGAAAGAAACAATGAAAAATAAGAAGAAAATAACCCAACAAGTCCCAATTTACTTCATCTCGGAAGCCTTGGCTGGCTCCAAAAAATATTACTCCGAAATGGAAAAGATATGTTATGCAGTGTTCATGAGTATCAGAAAGCTTCGTCACTATTTCAAAGCCCACAGAGTGAGAGTCCTCACCAATCAGCCACTCAATGATATTTTCGGCAATAGGGATTCCTCCGGAAGAATAGGCAAATGGGTCATGGAATTGTCCGAATATGTGATAGACTCTGAAAAAAGAAGCGCTATCAAATAAAAGGTCTTGACCGATTTTATTGCAGATTTGACGGAGCCAACGTGTTACACCAAAGTCCCAGTTCTAGAATCGCCATGGCAAGTGTACTTTGACAGAGCCTGGGGCAACGATAGAGCTAGAGCTACGACAGTCTTGATATCACCCTCGGTAATTAAGTTGAGATGCGCATCATGATTGCAATTCACAAAAGAAATAGATAAATGTACAACCAATATTACTGAGTGAAGGACCGGAGAAGGCGACCAGAGGAGGAGAGCTGAATGAGAGTCAATCAAAATTCTTCACTGGAACTCGACCTATATACCAAAATGGACCTAACGTGCCTCACTTCTAACTTGTCCAAGACCACATAACTATCAAAGAGTTATTGGTCCTCGGATCCGGGTTAGACAATTAGAAATACAATGAAAACACTAATCGATACGAGCAAAACCACGAGTAAAATTTCAGCGAACAAAAACAGACCAACAAAGTCACTTACTGTCTTACGCATAATTCACCGTACACCTTATGTGCGTGACAGAAAAACTACCATGAGAGCATGACGAACACAAGGAAAACGAAGACCGGGATCATAAAAAACAATAGCTTGACTTGGCACTCAGCAAAACTTAAATCGGAAGGGATGAACAGATCGGCAAAGCCGAGGTCCTCAGGCGACAGCTAGGGAGCGTGACCGAAATCACCTCCGGCGCCCATGAGAACTAGAAGCAGATACCCGAGCCGGGAACAAGATTAGCGTGCGCTGAGATCTTGCGCAAAGAAAACAAGCCCTCGTGAGTCAGTCCCGACCGGGGCGAACTTCAGACTGAAACCCAGAGCACGAGCAGAAAGTGAAAACTGCGGTGAGAAATCTTCGAGCGGAGAGGTCTCCTGTGCGGGAGAGCAGCCCAGAACCAGCAGCTGGAATACTGTGCGCGAGCAGGAAATGAAAAATAATCAGCGCGTCAGAAAAAATCCTGCTGGGCACTTGCTGCGCCAAAACCCAAACTAAGAAGAAAAAAATCTCTTCACGGGCGACCGAAGCTCCTGCGCGAGAATGAACCGGGGCTCGAGCCCAGAAACACGGGACGGCAGAAGGAAAACAGGAACGGGGAAAACGGATTACGCCGGTGGCAGCTGAAACCGAAGAAAAACTTAGGTCGGCGGCGGCAACAGAACGGAGACCAGTCTCCCACACACAAAAACCGCTCAAGCACAAAACATTTCGCTCAGATCCAAAACACGTGCAAAGAAAAGAATAGAACAGCACAACTCAAAATCCAAAATAGATTTTTTATAGAAATACAAATAAGGTTTACACAAAACATAGAGGTCACCGCTCTCACTCACTCATTTGATTATTAGAATAAACATTAGTTCATGACACACTCTCTCTACTCTATGCAATACGAAAATAAAAATAGAGAAGTGGTAAGTAGCTCCATCCCTCTATGATCTTGTTTATAGGCTCAAGTAAAATACTAAAATACTACAATGTCTCTATGGGCTAATACATAGAAAATGGCAAACTAAGGGTAACAGGGTCCGACGCAGCCCGTCGCATCGACCCGTTCATCTTCAGTACGACATCTGCGATGGTGCCACGTGCACCACCCGCCGTCGTGCCTCCGTCAATTTTAAGGCAAACTAGTAAACCATAGCCCGACTTGCTTCCACGTGAACCAAGACGCTAGATTTTGACGCGTATCCCACGCCGTCGCCCTATAGTCGATTTTGTGGTGCAACCGATAAATCATAGCCTGCTTGATTTTGAGGTACAAACCAAGAAACCGTCACGGTGATTTTGAGGTTCAAATCACCACACCGTATCTATCGGTTTTGAGGCACAAACCGAGAAACCCTTCACCACCTTGGTTTTGAGACTCAACCAAGAAACTCACCACCGATTTTTAGGTCAAACCGGGAGAAACTGTCGGCTCTAGTTTTGAGGCCAAACCGGAGAAAACCGTCCCAGTGGTTTTGAGGCAAAACCACTAACAAACCATCTCAGTGATTTTGAGGCCAAACCACTAACAAACCGTTGACCTTGGTTTTGAGGCTCAATCATGAAATTCGCGCTCTTCGTCTTCTCGTGCACGGTGCAGACCGCACACGGTGTTACCAGACCTCTCGATCGTCCGGCTACCGAGTACCCAACTTGTGTGACCATTCTCGATCCTCTACACCAGGTCTCCTACTCCTGCCACGATCCTCGTCACTGCCCGCCATACCGCACCCGCCACCTGCACACCACGAGACAAGCAAATGCAATTCTCCACATGATACAAGGATAATGGTAAAACTTCCAAAATATCTCAGATTCAAATTCAAAACTCATCAAATCAATGACTCATCACAATCAAACCAACGAACTGACCATTTGGACTCGATCCTCTACACCAGGTCTCCTACTCCTGCCACGATCCTCGTCACTGCCCGCCATACCGCACCCGCCACCTGCACACCACGAGACAAGCAAATGCAATTCTCCACATGATACAAGGATAATGGTAAAACTTCCAAAATATCTCAGATTCAAATTCAAAACTCATCAAATCAATGACTCATCACAATCAAACCAACGAACTGACCATTTGGTTTCTCGCCGAGTATGAAGCAGTGCTGCTAGGGCTTCGCAACTATGGGGGTCCAAAATTGCATCTTAAAGACACATTCCAAGGTAATAACAAGCCAGATTAAAAAAGAGTGCATTGTTAGGGCAGATTAAAAAAGAGTGCATTGTTAGGGACAGTACACTGGAAAATACCTAGCCCTCGTAAGAAGAATGAAAAATTACTTCATATGATTCTCAGTTGAACACATAGACAGAAACAAATTTCACGCCTTTCAAGCTGTTGTACAGGGAGGAACCAGTAACACTGGAAGAAATAAAATTCTAAAGCGCAAGAATAAGGTCAGAGGCCATTTACAGCCCCACAGAGGCTGAATCCAAGGATCTAATGGATCTGGAAAGAATGAAAGTCATCGAGAACTTGCATGCTTACCAAGTCGAAACGAGGGCTTGAAGGGATAAAAAGGTGAAGGAAAAACTATTGAAGTCGGAGACTTAGTATTACTATGAAGCCCGCACACAGAAAGTTCAGGCAAGCTGGAGCCAAAATGGATTGGATCATATCTAATAAAAGAAAAAATGAGGTCAGGGTCTCTTCGCTTGTCAGACACCGAAAGAAAGATGTTGTCACATTCATGGAATGCCGACAACCACCATCAATTTTATATTTAGTATACCATTGTAAAATGCAAGACTTTGTCAGCTATAAACAGCCTTTGCAATAGGTTTTTAAATCCAGCAAACCACACTATGGGCTCGTACTCTTTTCCTCACAGGGAAAACCGTGAGGACGTGAGGTTTTTAATGAGGCATAGCTCTTTTATCCCAAAGCATCACTAAAAGCTTTGATCTAAAAAAAAGTTCTCCAGAGTCTAAACAGGTCGAAATATCTGACCAGTTTAGATTAGCATTTGACGGGCCTTGAGTCAATAACAGGAGTCATGGCAAACTTGGCGCAAACCACCCACCCACTGGCTCAAAAACACGTTTCGGAAGAAACGAAGACCCCAAGAACAACAAGGGCTCAGCTCTCACGGAAGCGAAGCCAAAACACGTTTCAGAAAAATAAAGACCCCAAGAACAACAAGGGCTCAGCTCTTACGGAAGCAAAGCAGTTAAATCATGTTTTGGAAGAAGTGAAGACCCAAAAGAACAAGGGCTCAGCTTTCAGGAAGCGAAGCCGAAATATGTTTTGCAAGAAAAGAAAACGCGGGCATAGCGTAGCCGTTCCCCGCAGGAATGTGACGAAAAGCGGTAAAAGGCTCAAAACATGGCAAGGGGCAAGAGCCATGCGCGAACAGGCAACAAACGACGCGAAGAGTAGTCATCACAACATACATCGCGCTAAAAGAAATGCATAAAGGAAGCACGAAAAACGCAATCAGGAACGGCCCTGTAATCAACGGTTTAACTGTGCTAAAAGCCTGCACGAAGGCAGGGACAAAAGTTCAAGGAAAACAACACATGTTAGAACAAATTATGTAGGTGTACAGTCATGTTTACAACAAAAATCTTCCTCTAATAATCACTAACAGGTTCTGGTTTTACAGCAAGACAGGACTCAACAAATAATAGAATGAAGCCTCAACGTCATGCGGGGCCGATGGCACCCCGACTGCACTGCTAGCTAGCCAACACTTTCTCCGCCTCAGCCGACTTTTGATTTCGCGGCCCGCCAGCAGAAGACTCCCGTTCTGTCGGGGCGAGTGGATTGCCTGCCACTAGAAATAGAGGCACCCTCCAAGACGCGGGCGCGGGGATGACTGCGAGAACGGCACGGAGTTTTACCGAGGCCCGGTGGCCGTTGGCTTCGGGCCAGCCTTCATCCGGGACGGTGCCGGGCGCGGCGCAACACTTTCAGTTCGGTCAAATTCAAAGTTTTCAGCACAAGCTGTCAAAGCTACATCCATTTCCGTAGCAGCAGCAGCAGGTGGTGGCCTCCGCCAACGGGAGCTCCACCGTTCGTTCCAGTCGCCTCCGTGTCAAGGCCCTCGGCGACTTGATCGCCGCCACCAGCAAGCGTGCACTTTTCGTCGTTAGCTTCTTTACCGGCCCGCTTGAGCAACTCCTGAAACAGAAACACAGAAGTTGTACTAGTAGCACAGCAAGCCCAAACATATATATAAAAATTCACCTGGCAAAGCTTAGCCTCAGTAGTGGAGAGTGCCGCGCTGGCGCCACCACTCGTCCGTGCGACCTCTTTCACATCCCGGCCCGCCTTCAATTGTAGCACCCGTCTCCCGCTCGCCCATCATCGCAGGAGCCTTCGGTGGGGGGAACAATCACCTTAGACAACGGCACCTCCACTCTCTTGACTTCCAGGCTCCAATTGTCGCTAAGTGGCATGATGCCGCACATTACAGCGTCGTGACCCTCGATGATTTTAGTGGCCTGTTCGAAGGCCATAGCATTAACCTCGTCCGTAGCGCAGCTGTGTGGTGGCTTCATCAGATAATTCAAAGCACTCATTTCATAATGCAATAAATTGACCTCCTTGCCCCCTCGCTTCCCTCTTGTGATAAAACCAGCTGCTGGCCTAGCCGTCGGACCATTTATTTTTTACGGCAGGTATCAGCTTCGCTCGGCCTCCTGGGATGAAACGTGATCTACCCAAACCGAGCGCTAAGTGTTCACGTAGCTCATAATACTTTATGAAGACCTCAGCAGTTACATGAGTTAACCACTCATAAAATGTCGATTTCATATGCCAACATGTTGAGTATATGTATAAAATGATCATGTTAACACCATATCTACCAACTTAATTCCACGATTGTAGTCTCTATTTGATTGCAGGAACTCAAGTACTAAATTAGATATTTACAAGGAATTAGAGGGGATTTTTGTAAAAGAGTCAAGTGTCGTGTCACCACGGGCCTCCAGGAGCCAGAGGGCCTAGGAGGTGGCCGACCGGCCCCACTTCCTTGCCGGCTGACCCCACTTTGAGGTGGTTCCCACTCACACTTTGCAGGAACACTTCCAAGACAATGAGAAGGAATATTCTGTGTGGGAAATGGCGGTTGCATGGAAGACCAGGCCGCCCGGCCACGTGGGAGCCCGGCCGGCCGTCCACTTGTCCCCTTGGGTGCCCCTTCGGTCAGTGAACCGACCTTGAGCTCCTATAAATGCCCCCTACCTCTCACTTACAGAACACACACCACATTTGAGAGTTTTCACTTGTTGGGAGTTAGAGTCGAGTCGAACATCGCTCAGACTCCGGAAGTAGTCTTAGAGATCGGTGAACTCGTGTATATTTTTCATTCTTTTGTATGACTCCTGTATTTATCATAGTTATATGTCCTATCTTGTTCTTGTCTTGAGCTTAAATACGTGCATAGTTATTATCACTTGGGCCCGCTTGTGCGTAGTTATTTTTATGTGGGTTATCTATCCGACATAGTGGAACTACTCTTGATTAATTGAGAGTAGGGAGGATGACATTGGAGTTTCCTTCCGCGGCTCTTAAGGGAACACAGGGATTACTTGCGGACGAGGTGTCCGGGAGTAATACCGACAATGAAGCTTCATGTCTTGCACGAAAATGTGGTACCTGCAGGAGTGAAAATCCTGTTTGGGCTTCATAATCCACCACGTCGAGATGTCACGAGTTGGCTTAACCCAAGTTGACGAGTCGAGTGTGCCCCTTGTCGTGGATTCCTTGCTGTGGTACATTCCACCTGGGGCTGTGAAGAAGAGTAGACTATGTATAGGTTGCTATCAAAATCCTGGGTAACATGCTAGGATACACAAGACTATATTAGATCCTTAGGAGTCAGTACCCGTCGTGAGTCTCCGAACTAGGTGAAACCTTCGCATATCTTTAGAGCCTATGATAATTGTGTTTGTTTGTTAATTAACTTTGCTTAATGTAACCTCTGTTAAGTCTATAAATACTAGTTGAAGTTGTCTCTGTATTAGTATTAGACATGATAGATATACTTCTTTTCTTCGGATTAAATAAATATGATACTTAGATAATACTCCTGGTGAAATGCTACATTGATAATTCCATGTGTTTACGGAGCTGCATACAAAACGTCAACATTGAGCCTCGCCACGAGGAGCTCAGGAGCAAGAGAGGAGATGCGAGGAACCCATTCCAGGGATCTCTAGGGAGTGGGCGGCACTGGGAAGGGGAGGTTGGCAGCGGCAGCTTCGAGAGAAACAATGATGACGAGGGCTCTAGGGAGCAAGGGGAAGGAGGGGAGGCGGGGCTATGGAGGTGTGGTGGAGGCC
>VSTD030001184.1:0-13634 GCA_008808055.3 Sporobolus alterniflorus
CGAAGTGGTTACCACCAAATACGAATAAAACTATGGTAAGTATAAAAGAGATTTACGAAAGCGATCACTCGTCGATCAAGAACGACACCTTGCCCTAGAGATGTCGACCTCAGAAACAGCTCATATTGACCAGGAGAGAGAGAGCACACCTGTAAAATAACATCAAGGCAAAGACTGAGCAACTAAAGCTCAGTAAGATTGACCCATCAATTTGGTCATAAATAGCCAACTCCTAGCATGCAAGGCTTATAGGGAGATCTCTATTACTATGTCAAACTCGCACTAAAAGTAGATCCTTACTTTCAAGTTTTACTATCTAGTCTAATAGATTAAACTTTAACTTATAGATAAGTTAATTAAATCTTAAGACAGATACTCCTGAACTACGCCAAGCAAGAGTTGTCAAACAAGTAATTATAGTAAAGCATAATCATGATTCATTAATAAATATTATTCCATTAATTAACTGCGTGTCGACGGCCACAAACAAGCGGTTACTCATATTCTAGAGTTTGACGATTCGAATCGATGTACACCCTGTAGGGGAAACCTGACCAACATGCTACACGCATCCCACGTTTAGTCCGTGTATGGTCCCAGACCATACATATCTCACGTGGTCAATGCATAGCAATCTTTCGTGTAGTTATCAACAGATTTGAACAGATCCACTGCTCCCGAGAAGAAGGGCTCACGTCCCAACCCACAGCACGTCGACTGACCGGTCCACGGGTCTGTACCCAGCTTCTCTCCCATAACAACAAATGAAGCAGTGGAGAAAAGGCAAGCTTCTGTTGACAACCAGCTACTAGGCTTATCGGGCCCATATCTCCAGCATGCGATCGGTACGTTCAATACTTGCTCACGGGGCCAACCCATCGGTCCTTAACTGACACATGCGGATGCTACAACCTTAGAGGTGTCGGCTTTTCACATCACACTCCCTGACCTTCCCAACTGACGGTTCTCCGCTTTCCACCTAAGGGCCCCGCCCGGTCTCAATTTATCCAATAGCAATATAAATCACTAGTAAAATGTGATATTAGACCTATCACCGACCCGTGGTCTTTTAACCACTCGGTGTTTACTGAAGTCTATATCTACACCTAGCAATGGCTAAAGTCTTTCAATACTAGCAAGGTCATCAAGAATAACTCAGAAGGTGCTCATAATGCATCTACGGCTCCAATCGACTCCTACCAACCTAATGCACAACTATTCTTAACATAAATGTATTAATTCAAAACAAAAGTCAAGGATTTGGTGTGATGCACCGGGGCTTGCTTTGCTCGGGCTCGAGCTCGGGCTCAGGGTTAGCTTCTTCGGTTGGATCGACTCGAGCTTCCAACACCGGCTCCTCTTGCGAGGTTTAGCAATGCAAAGAGACTATAATTAGTATGATGCACATGACATGGTCAATATGAAGCATGCAACAGTACTAAAGTGGTCTATGCTACTGTGCACAAGTATTTAACGATTTTTCTCTATTGTTTCTATTCTTTTACTATTATGAGAAACACTAAAATTTTAATAACATGAGATTAAGGATGATTGAGTTTTTATACAGGTTAAGGAGGTCAAGATGAGCCTACAAGAAAAGGATGGACAATGTTCAGTATAGGAATTATTTATAGTGATTTAATGAATATGCAACAAGGATTAATTGATAATAATTATTCTGAACAGCAAAAATCCAAGAGCTATTTTATATGGACTTGGGACTAGGATACAAAGTTACATGCAAGGAATAAGATCAAGATCATGTATAGATAATGTTGTATAAATTGAGAAATGCTTGAATTCCTAGATTTTTATATAGAGAAATACTGAGAAACAGATGATGAGGTCAAGTATTCTAGGTAGATCAACTCACAAGGATCACTAAAAAAATTAGTTTGAATTTTTATGATATTTATACAAATTTTGATGATTTTGTGAAATTTGAAGCGATTTCTGGGATTGAAAAGAATTTGAAAATGGAATAACAAATCCAAAATGGCCGATGGGCCGAATCCGGCCCGTGACTCAGCCTGGCCTGGTGCTTGGGCTGTTTTCTCCCCCAGCGCTCGGCTCGTTACGAGCTCTGCTTAGCCACAACATGCCGGCCGTGGTGGCGGCCCGGTGGTGCCGGCGCTCCCGACGACGAGGCAGCCGGTCAAGGGCACCGAGACGGAGAGGAGACCTCGATGACACCATTTTGTTGCAGTGGGACCCTAGGTACTCACCGGAATAGGCTGGCAGTGGTGAGGTGCTTCGGGCGGCGGAGGGTGCCGACGACGAGATGGCTCCGGTGGTCGGCGATCGGTGGTCGAGGGTCCTGCAGCTTCGCACAGAAATGGGGACATGTTAGGCACTATGTATTGAGGAGAAAGGTGGCTGGCGGCAACGCTCACCGAGCTTGAGGCGGTAGTGGCACGAGGAACCGGCGGCGGGGAAAACCCAAGATGCGACCAGCTCAGAGCAGCTTAGGGAGGATGGTGGCCTCTAGGGGAAAGGCGGAGAGAGCGCTCACCCGCTGGTCTGCTCAGTGGAGAATGGGAAGGAGCGGAGCGGGCTATCGGTGGTGAGCTCCTTGGAGCAGCTCCAATGGTGAGAAAGAGTGCTCACGCTAGAGAGGTAAAAGAAAATTGGGCCATGGCGCCTTGGAGATCTTATAGCGGATGACGGTCGGGGTGGGCTCGAGGCAGAGCAGTCAATGGCGCCAGTGGCGCCCAACGACGGGAGCAGGAGCAGCAGCGGAACTGTGATGGCACCACGTGGTGATGTGACTATTGCACGGCGTGGATAGAGGAGAAGATGTTGTCGGTGGTCCAGGCCCGGTACGCACAATACCTTTTTTATTTATTCAGATATTTGCAAACTCATTCAAATTTGAAATAGTCAAAGATGGTCTTCTGTTGCCCAAAATTTTTCAAATAAAATATGTACGTATAGAGAATTGAATAAGGAACAACTTTCCTCATTGGAAGTTTTCAAAATTCAAAATGGAATTTGAATTAAAAATTAGATAACCAATTTGAGACAAATTTGATTGGATTTGAATTATAGGGACTTGGAAACTTCAGAATTTGTTGGAATTTGAGGCTCACCATGCAAAATTCTCTAAGTGACCTCGTACTTTAATTTGAATTAATTTGAATTTAAACTTAATTTGCCTAAGAGGGTGTTAACCACTTGATTAAGGGTTAACAAGGTTGATTAAGGTTTTAGTAACACGGGGTGTTACATTCAGAATGCTGTCATTCATAGTGGGAGAATACAATGATCTTGAGCACCCGGCACAAGAACAAGAAAGAACCATGCACGACAACGATCAATTTCGAGTTCCCTCGAGACCTCAAGAACTCAGCGACCATGTTTCAAACGGCGGTCAGGCAACCAGGTACGACAAATCTGATCAACAGTCCAGCATGACCACCGATCGGGATTCCATTGACGACTGCTCGATCATCCGAGTTAGCCCTTAGTGAGATCTGAACAATGAAGCCTGAAGAATCAACATGGTCAGACGTAGCAATCGAGAAGTGATCAATTCCTCCAGCAAGTATCCAACGATCAACAGGTCTACGATGACAAAATGAGGCTTCTCTTCATCAAGTCAAACTCCACTACAACCCAGACTTCAGCACGGTCTGACCACAAGGCCAAACCTGCGGGATAGATCGGGACTCCTACTCCCAAACCGGTGCATGTTGAACGATTGGCAAGCAATGCACCGGGCCCAATCAACAGGGCATGGCTAGCCCGAATGGGGCAGCATGACATCTTCATCCCCGACAGGTATGCGTACTCAATTCAGAACTCTAACATTAACAGGTAAGAAGAACAAATACAAGAGCGTCTCCGCCTCAAAAAATCCATGACCTCGCTCCCAGCGGCAATCAGGGCATTGGGCTCTCCTTTAGGACCATTTCCAGAAAATGATCTAGCTACAAATCTATACTATGACTCTACCCCAATAGCTATCATGGGTGAGTCTAATCATCAGATCAGCTTCAACAAACTAAAGAAATTCGAGGCCTCACTCTCAGCGGCGATCAGGGCATTGGGCTCTCCTTTAGGACCCCATCCAGAAAGTGGTCTAGTTACACATCTATACTCTGGCTCTACCCTGATAGCTATCGTGGATGAGTCCGATCGCCAGATCAGCTTCAACAGGCTAAAGAAATTCATGACCTCACTCTCAACGATGATCAAGGCATTGGACTCTCCTTTAGGATCCCATCCAGAAAGAGATCTAGAAATAGATCCATACTCTGACTCTACCCCGATAGCTATCAAGACGAGTCCAATTGCCGGATCAGTTTCAGACGACTTCAAGAAAGCTACAACATCACTACAAGAGGTGTTCAAACTATAGGGCTCTCCTCCATGATCCCCCCCCAAAAATAGATCTCGCTATAAATCCATACTCTAGCTCTGCCCTAGCAGCCGACTATGACGAGATGGGTCCATTCGATGCCAATGACATTTTCAGGTCATTAAATGCTTGTCAATCTCTCTTTGAGTTGGTGACGCCTGACTCAGTAACACAGATCAAAGAGACTCTTTAGTCTAATAACAAAAATAATAAGTCTCAAAAAAGAGATGACACATTCCTGATCTGGCCAAATGCTTTACCCCAGCTAAGTATCGGGCAACCTCCCGATTGGTGTCAAAAGGGTAAACGCTGTCAGACACATATGACTTGTATCAATCAGCGAATCAGACTAGCTTATGTGTAAATATTCTTGGATTTCAGGCCAATCCGCTTTAAGTTTCATGATCGGATCAATCAGCGACCGATCAACTTTCAAAGTGCGATCCCCGGAACCGTGCAAAGTGATAAGTGTTTCTACGCATCATGATGCTCCACGATGCTTTGCCCAAATAGAAATAAGCATCCCCGATCAACGCAAGGGGCTTACTTCTGATCTCACGCACGGTCAGTGAACCAACGCATAAAAATCAGCTAGGGGCTCCTGATTGACGTCCCTCACCATCTCTTATACTTTTTACACGCACATCACCGTGTACAAAAAGCAAGGGGCTCCCGATTGACGCTCGATACAACTTCTATTAGTTTCAGCATGTGCATTGCCACGTACAAAAAGTAAGGGGCTCTAGATCGACTCTCCGTACAACTTCTACTACTTTCATCACGTGCATCGCTGCGTACAAAAAGTAAGAGGCTCCATAGATATGTGCTCCAGATTTTGCATTTGATTAACCAAGTTTTCAAAAAAAATGCAGCTCAGTAGATACTGTCATCGATGGTTTGATTTGACCCCTAAACCCGCAACCGTGTCTCCTAGTATTTATCGGAATGCGAGGATGCAAATGAGCACGAGATGGTCATCTATCATGATCGAGCATATCGACCCCGATCGACTCAAATGCTTCATCGATTGACAACGGATCAACCAGCTCCACATCATGATGAAAGAATTAGCAAGAGAAGATCCACCACCTACGATCAGTACATAGATCCGGGGATTCTCGCACCTGGTAAATCAGAAGTATTTGTAATTACAAGCACCCCAAAGAAGTACCCCGAAGAAGCAAAGACTAGATCTGATTGACTCTTCAACCGAATCACATCATGATGAAGGAAATAGTGGATTTATAGATCTAATTGATCCAGCGTCTGATTATCTTCCCGACCAGCTCAAATTTTTTCCTCAATCAGCTCAAATTAAGATGAAGACAATGCAATAGATCGGGTTCTCATTACATCAGGATAACTATGGACTCACTAAAATCAGAGCACATGCCACATTGACTTTACGTCACATCAGGACAACTCTAAAATTTAAGCTTATAGAAGATGTATTCAATCGGCTCCGCACCCGTTCAGATTATCACTCAGTACTAAAGGATGAAAGTCACGACCAATTAGAATAATATGTGAAGGAATTTTATTGGATTGAAGAAAGCTCAGTTACCCACCGATGAGATACCAGCATATACAATAAAAAAATTGAAGTCATAGGATGATCTTTTCATATTGAATACATCACCAACCCTATGACAATAGTGAAAAAGAATGCCGAGCAGGTAGATGAAGCAACTATTCTATCAAAAATGAAGTTGATCAGCTTGGTTCGAACAGATGCGTCCGATTGGTGATTGCCAAAACGCCAGTAGCCCGATCGGGAATCTATGTTCACCAAGTTTGATGACGTGTTTAGGTGATAGTGACGATGCCTCAATTTTTCCCTGAACTAGGGGCCCACTGAAGATCAAAGGCCAAGCAGACAGAAGGGCCCATAAAGATATTGGGCCTAACAAGCAGCATAAGAAGAGTCCGATCCTAACTCTAGGATAACTTATAGTAGGATGTTAACATCAGGATTATGATTAGGAGTTTCTATCTTTTATCATTAGAGTTGGGATCCAGCTAAATTTTATGAGGTAGTTCACCGACTATAAATAGATAGGGTAGATCCCTATCGAGAGCAAGAGAAAAAAGAGATAAAATCAGAAAAACAATCAACGAATCAGCATCAACAAAGTCATACTGAACGTAGGTTTATTAATCTCCGGAGGGCCTGAACTAGTCTAAAATCCATGCCTCGTGTTCACCTGAGATTGATCTCGTTGACTTACGTTCCCTCCGTTTCTACTCTAAATATCTGATGACATATCATCGACAAGTATTAATAATTTCCCTCAACATTGTTTGTTAGTGAAGCCCGAGGTTCCTACGTATAGTTTTGTTGAGGAATATCAATAAGTCAATTGGACTTTGCAACAGAACACAGAACACGGTTGCTGGTGCAGCGGCTAGGTGATTGTGTGATTGAGACCTGTATCATGACCGGTAATAATGTCAGTCTCTCACTCTCTGTCGCCATACCAAGGATTGTTCTAAATAGCAGCAGCACGAAGTGGCCTTTTGTGTTGCAACGTCGTCAGTTCCCAGTGAAAGTCTGTTAAGCTATGACGATTAATAAGTGTCAAGGTCGGACCCTTCATAGGGTAGGAGTCTATTTGAAAGAACCTGTTTTTACTCATGGACAGCTTTACCTAGCCGTGTCTAGGGTTAACAACGAAGACGGTCTTCGTGTCGTCAGTGAGGACGACGCCACTGAAAGGCCCTCCATCACCAAGAACATTGTGTACAGCGAGGTCCTTCAGTTCGTCTAGCTGCATGTGTATATCTGGTGATGGAATACCCCAGCATTGTTGTACCTCGATGATGGTCCGGTCGCGCGCTAGTATCAGGGTTGTTTGATTTGTTCTTTGTTATGTTTCTTCATCTCTGACCACGGTTTCCAGTGCCGTTGTCTTTTCTTATGGTGAACAACTTTGGCTTACTGTCTGTTGCGTTGCACTAGGCAGGATATGCGTTTCTGCCCTCTGCATTTGTGTAGTTTGCTGTAATAAGTTTACTCAAGTTTCCCGTTTAAATAAAGTACTATTTCATCCTACGGGACTTCTCTCAATGCCATTTAAGCTTTCTTTGAATTGCCTGTATACTACAATGTTACTACACATTGAGAGTCATTTTCTGAAACCTTCCAGGTGTTCGTCGCCTACTTCAGCACCGTACGTGTTAATCTTTACAGGATGCAGTACTGAATGTTGAAAAGTGTTACTTCCGATTCACAACAATGGATGATCAAGGTCCATGCAGTACGTTTCAGTGAGTACGCTACCGAGGACAATCCGCCCAAGGTGTTTCAGTGAGTACGCTACCGAGGACAATCCGCCCAAGGTGTTCCTCGACTAGACATGGCCCTTCTTGATGAAGAGGTACGTGATACGCGTTTCTTCTACACTTTCTTTTCCCATGTGTGAACAGTACAGCCATTGCCTCCGTTGTTACCTGTTATTTTACCAGCTGCAAATAACCTTTCCAGGGTACCATGATGGAGGGCCAGATCCCTGAGAACAAACTCTCCAGGTTTCGTCCTCAGGTCAGAGAGGACGAGGTGTATTATATGAAACACTTTTAGGTTTTGCTTGCACGAAGGATGTATCAACAGGTTGACAGTCCTTGCATAGCTCGATTCACGGCATTTACGAAGATACATAAAGTTGACATGGTACCACCCTCATTTCCACTCTATGTGTGTGCCGCTGTTCCTTTCGATGTGCTCCGTTCTCAGGTCGGGACCAGGGAATTCACATCAGGTACATTCTCTTCCTGTCTTTTACCTCCTATTTCGCCGGTGTCCTGCTTGTGAAATTAACATAGATAAATAACAAGGTTCCAATTTGTCTATCCTGTTTGTACAGACATCTTTGGGATTCTCATGGGATGCACCAACGCCAATCTACAACAGAAACAATCAGGTGGGGCGAAGCTTCTACGAAATGTTTTTATTACACATGGGAGGTAAGCACATGTCCGAGCAGTGTCCATTTTCTTTATTGTTAAAGATTAGTTGCATGACTCTATGTTACTATCCTAGCGAGCCTGCCTCCGTAGCTCTTTGGGGTGACCGCACTACAAAGTTCGACACGGATGAATGTATGGAACGCGGTAAAGAGGGCCCTATTGTTATCTTACTCTGTGTCGTGACATCGGCTCTTTACGACGGTACACAATTCATTTACTTTTAGAATTCTGCTACGGTGTTTCTGAGGTATCTAAGAGGTACCTGAAGCTATTTAAGATTTCTTTTAATCTCAGCTGTTAATTTTATTATGTTATTAATAAATTAATTATTTTGATATCTGGCTCACACTAATTTGATATTGATCTATCACTTAAAGTACATCTTAATAGATACTTCTTTATTTTTAACCATTAAATCTAAATAAATGAATGACTCACATTGATTATACATACTGTAACAAAACTCTTACTTTTTAACGTGAATGTTAATAGGTGTATCGACATGCAATTCTTATCCTTACATTATTAATACCTTATTTGCCACAACACAGACAAGCTGTCGCTTATAGGATCGTCGACGTGCAGGTGGTACTTAAACCCAGATCTTCCCCAGGCCACGGAACTGTGTAATCGGTACAATTCTCGACCGTTTCTTGATGTTTACATGGTACCTATGCGACAATTTCCAATTATTGATATCTACATATCGTTTATGTGCTGATTGTGAACCGCTACACATGTTTCATTCAATATTTCCACAACAAGGTTTACAATTAATTAATCTATATTAAACAGATGCAACACCGAGCGTTTTTAGACTATCCACATCATCAACAATTATCGGCCGTCTGATTCCCCTGATTGCGTGAGGCATGATTTCTTTGCAAATGAGTCTCTATGTTTTATAAAAATCAACCCGCAGTCCATTGAGTATGGTCTTTGGCCTTTTTTTAAATGAACCCCTGGATTTTAGAGAAATCAACCTGCAATCCTTTTGTGTTAGAAAATTTTACATATGAACCCCAACAGGTTTAAAACATTTATAATACAGTCCAAACTCCTTTAAAATGCTTTATAAATCCTTCTAAAATTCATCTAAACTTCAAAAATACATACTACATCAAATATAAATTAGACAAAAACAAATTTAGTTCTATTTTTATCATCTTATCTTGCTATAAATTCAAAAATTATAGTTTGTGCATTGCTTTCATTAAAAATTGTTAACATACTTCAATAAAGTTATAATAACTTCAAAAATTGATCATTCTTTAATTATTTTTTACAAAAATAAAACAACTCAAATGACGCGCAAATGCGTACCTAATACACTAGTCTATATGACTACCCTACGAGCAGGTGCGCTTCAACCATGTTTGCTCCGATGTGGCACGGCCCATACTGGATGAGGCGGTGTTGAAAATATCTTCATTGAAGACCTTTCTAAGGTCGATGACCTACACACCATATAAACCCTTTAACATGTGCACATACACCTCCCTGCCTCTACGATACTTGAAGGGCTGTTAATATTAATTACTCCGTAAAAATGGGCGAAAATTCCTTATCAAGGCTCCAATAAAATGTGTTATGGAGGGCCAGCAGTGGTGGAATATGGGCTGTACAAAGTGCAATAAATCGGTCAAGAAAACTCGCTGCCCGGCGGTGGAATATCAGGTAGTACGGTTTCAATGCAATGATCCACGATGCGATTCCTGCCCAGCGGTTCCACGGTATGGATGTTTAAATGGGACATACAACATATCATTGTGTCAATTGGGGAAAACTGATTGTTGGATATTTCATGTGCCTCAGGTTCTGTCTAACGGTGATGGCGACTGAACCCTTCGCGAATGCCAACGATGACACCACTCTGTGCATTCAATTGGTTTTGTTCGGTACAGATGCCGAACAAGTTGTAGGTTCTACGATCGATTCACTTCTTCTCAGTCCTGAGTCAGATTGGCTAATTCTCCCCAAAAAGATTGAGGACGTCATACGAAAGACGATCGAGGCCTGAGACAGTGTAGCCTCCAGGAGTTTCGATGATGGAATCATCCGTTTTCAGGTGAACCGCCTGCTTGCCATTGTGGCGGCCGACAATGATATCCTGAGGCAGGACAAGAACCAGGCACGAACGTGACGAAAAAAAAGTTACCTACTTACTACCTCCGTTTTTTTACTTGTCAACGGCTAATTCATTTTTGAATTAGCTAGCAATAAGTAAAAAGAAATAAAGGGAATACTATACAAATAGGTCGCTCTTTCTATGAGTTTATTACCTCTGCAGGTGCTTATCAACAAAGATTGCGAGCTCCGATGCGGCATTCCAAGTGTCTGGCACGTCTACGGCCCACAACTGGAGGCTGACAAGATTGCATTCCGGGATGAGTTCAAGAGTCTAAAGCAAAGATTTCAAGGGGAGTGTTTGGTCGCCGGGGATTTTGGAATGGTCCCTAACCGGTGTCTACGGCCCACAACTGGAGGCTGACAAGATTGCATTCCTCAACGAGCTCAAGGGTCTAAAGCAAAGCTTTTAAGGGGAGTGTTTGGTCACCGGGGATTTCAACCTAATTTATAAAGCAGAGGATAAAAACAACACCTGGCTCAACCGAAGCCTCATGTGCCATTTCAAATCGGTCATAGATGATCCTGGGCTGTGGGAGCTCCCTCTGCAAGGAAGAAAATACACCTAGAGTAGTGCGCCTAACTCCCAGGGGAACTCCACTATGACAAAGATCGATTGAGTTTTTTGCTCTACCTCCTGGGACGACCTCTTCCCTACTGCTCACTTGTAGGTCTGGGCCTCCACCATCTCGGATCACTACCCGCTTATCCTTCAAGGAGACACCTCGGAGCGCATGTTTAAGGGCTTCATGTTCGAAGTGTACTGGTTAAAGCTGCTAGGATTCTAGGAGGTAGTGAAAGAGGCATGAGAAAAGCCAATCCAAGCAACTGACTCGATTAGAAGGTTGCACATGAAGCTCGCAAGAATGGCCAAGGCACTAAAAAAATGGGAGAAGAGCAATGTAGGCAACATAAAGATGCAACTGACAATCATAAAAGAGGTGATTTGGCAACTAGACCGAGCTCAAGAGAGGCGTGGCCTCTCGCAACTGGAAATTAACTTTAGAGGTAGAATCAAGGAAATATATTTGGGTCTGCTAGCACTTGAGAAAACCAGAGCAAGACAAAGGTCGAGGCTTTCCAACATCAAGCATGGAGATGCCAATACTAAGCTCTTCTATCTTCGCGCTAATGGAAGGAAAAGAAATAAACATATACAACTGCTCCATACAGCGCAGGGGCTTGCCTTCTCACATGAGGACAAGGAAAAAGAGATTTCAAGACATTTTAATGAGCTCTTGGGCACAAAGCACTCGCGTGACATCACCCTCAACTGGGATGAACATGGTACCCGCACTTAAATCTCGATGGCCTAGAAGATGAAATCTCTGGAGAAGAAGTGAAGCGTGCGATAGCAGATATGCCGAAGGAAAATGCACCCGGCCCAGACGGATTCATAGGAGCATTCTATGTGAGATGATAGGACAAAGTGAAAAGTGATGTCATTCAGTTTGACGGCTATCTCAACTAAGGGGTAACACTTTCAATCACCTAAACACTGCAAACATTGTGCTTATTCCAAAAAAAAAGACCGGGCAGAGTGCATTAGAGACTACAGGCCCATAAGTCTAGTGCACAGCGTGGCAAAATTTTTTTTGAAGATCCTAGGTCGTAGGTTGGCCCCGCTTCTGCCATAGATGGTGTCGCCAAGCCAAAGTACCTTTGTCAAAAAGAGGTGCATTCATGACAACTTTATGCTGGTCCAAAGCATAGCCAAAGAGCTACATAGAAAGAAAGTACCGGCAATCTTTATAAAATTAGACATTGCGAAAGCATTTGATTCTATCTCATGGCCATACCTCTTGGAAGTGCTGTAGAGACTTGGTTTTGGTGCCAAATGGTGTGATTGGATTAGTTTGGCCCTGTCCACCTCTTCATCAAGGATTCTCCTTAACGGAATGTAACACCCCGTGTTACGAAAACCCTAATTAGAGTCATTAACAAATGACTAGGGGCTGTTACGAGACTCAATCAAAAGGCGAATTTCAAAAACAAAGTTTCGGATTCAAACTATCGTGAAATCAATCCAAATTTCCTTTTTGCGTAGAATTCAAATTTATGATCCCCTTTTGATGGGAATTCATTTTTTCTTGGCCATAAGGTGTAACAAGGAGTTGGCTAGCCAAATTTCATAAAGTTCCGAGATCCCAAGAATTTTCAGCAAATTATATCGAGATCCAACTCAGAGAAACTTCCTCAAATTTTTATTTAAGTTCCATTTCAATTCTGGACAAGTTCCTATGGGGAAAGTTGTTCCTTACCTCGAGCTCTTTCCATCCATATTTTCTTTGGAATTTTTGGAGCCAGTTAGGTCCCCCTTTTGATCGAATTAGTTTAAACTATTTCAATCTAATTCAAATAAATGCGAAACCTTACTGTTCATCTGGGCTCGGCTGACAGGTTGTCCCCGCCTGTCAGCGGCACCGCCGCCCAACACTGTGCCCGGCCCACCCATCAAATGCCTCTCCCCTCTCTGTTTCCGCCGGCAACGCGCGCGCGGCGCACGTCGCCTACGAAAGCCACGCTCGGGCCGCTGCCGGGTGCCGTCCGCCGGTCGGGGCCAGACCCTACGGCACCCCCACGCCCGGACCCCCACCTTTCCCTCCTCTTTTCCCCTCTGCAGCGCTGCCGCCGAGCCGCTCGCTCCCCGCTCGCACTGCTCCACTCGTCCTCCCGTCTCCACTCCTCTCCGACTCCTCCTCTCGAGCACCCGAGCCTCCCCACCGCTCCCCGCACCTAGACCGCTGCCTCCGGCCACCGACAGCCCACTCTCCCTCGTGGATTCTGGCCGAGCACCGCCATCGTCCGCCACTCCCCGGCGAGCTCCTCCCCGAGCTACCAATCCCTGCAATTTTTTGCAATCTTCTCACCCCCTTGCCTCTCTGGTGCTGCAGGACGCCACACCAGCAGTCGCCACCCACCGGAGCCCCCTCCCCACCGATGAACGCCACCGCTCGACGATGTTTGCGCCGCCTCACCGTCGACCCACCGTTCCGGTGCGCCCCTGCCCTCTCCTCCTTGCCCGACACCTTCCCCGTGACCCCCTTGAGATCTCCGGCAACAAATTGCCGCCGTTGAGCCACCACCGAGCCACCGGCGAGCACGCCACCGTGTCGTCCCACGCACGGTCTGCGCGTGGTGACCGCGCCGGCGCGCGCGCGCAGCAGGCCGCGCGGGCCGG
>VSTD030001185.1:0-13632 GCA_008808055.3 Sporobolus alterniflorus
TGAAATAGATTTCATAGCAATTGGAGTAATGCAAGATTAACCATGTCCTATGGGAGTTTTTATTTGATTCATATTTTTTTAAATACTGAGATGAGAAGATTATAAATACTAAGATGCAAGCTAGAGATGATGATAACAACATGACTAGTGAAGAGATAACAGAAAAGAAAGGAAATAGGATGAATGAAACATGACTCATAACTGCACACCATGACTCCTCCCCCAAGCTTAAATCTTTGCAGGATTTAAGCATTAGCATCAAAGCCTAGGTGACTGAAGAGATCATTGATCATGTCAGTCTGTGAGTTGATGGATGACGATGTTCCCCCATCGTGTGTTGAAGTCGTCCAACACCCTCCACCGCTCGCTCTGCTTAGTCAGCCCCATGACTAATATACCTCTCAAGGGAGTAATAACAGTCGGGATACCATGCAGAGGAGGAGGTTCCTGCTCCATGGCTGAGCTCGGAAGGATCATGAGGGTAGTAAGAACTACTGCCCCCTTGGTACTCTGAGTGTCCACCCTCATACCCAGTGTCTCACTGGGGCTCCTGAGGGTAAGCATGTGGTTCACTGGTGTCCTGCTATGCTGCCTTCATGCGGACATGCTATCGTGTGTGAGGTGGGCCTAAGTAGCTATGGTGTGTGTCTCTCATCTATGAGAGCTACAATGTTAGTTGATGGCAGGAGTATAGTGAAAGCGCTGGGTCAGGTAACCTGAGCGCCTTACTGCCTCCCGCAAATAACATGGATATAGAATAATCTGGCTCTTTGCCCAGAATGTGCGTGTGCACAAAATGGTCAAGGCACAAGGTTGGTACATTCCCCTGGATATAGGACACATATGCCATCTCCAGGCCCCCAAATTGAGAACAATCCAGGTGACCATAGATGTGCACTCGATGGGTCCTGCCAAGGTACATATCTCCTTGAAATAGTCGACTATGTTGGCTACCGGGGAGTATCGAATCTAGTGCACCATGGCATACAAGCACTTAAGCTCAGCAATAGTAACAGAATGTATTTCCCTCATTAGGAAAAGTGTAAAGGGCATCCACCTATGCAAGAATCTAAGTGTAGGATTATGGATATCGCTAAACCTAATCCTGCTAGATTTTTCTGAGATCTCAACACAAAACTCTATTAAAACTCTTAATGGCTCTTAGGTCCAATAAACAAGAGCTAGAGAAATCTAGTAGCTTGCTAAATCGGGAGTAGTCAACCTCGAACTCTCTCGAATAAGCGAAAGCTCACAAAAGACTTCCTATCTCTAGCAAAGAATTTAAAAGTAGTAAGAAATTTGAGAGTTAAGAGACATGAACCTGAGCATGGTGCCTCAAAGAGTTTCTCCCATCCTACTATGTGGAAGATGGTGGGGAGCTCGAGGTCCATTCCTACCCTCTCGAGTAGACTCACATCGTAGATACTAGTGTGAGCATACCCTCAACAATAGAGGGACTTGAACCACAACAACTACTCATGGGTACGGATGGAGATGTTGGTGTGATCATCCATCATTCCTCTGGCTTGTGTAGGAGGGTAGCTAGACTACTTGACCCCATGTGGTGAAGGCACGTAGGACATAAATCATGATGAGTCGAGCGACATAGAGTCACTCCGAGTGTGAGAGCTTGAGTCATGGCTAGGAGAGCTAGATGTGACTGCCTTCTTCACTTGATGGAGTGCCTTCCTCAACCTACACAATACTCACAAAAAACAAAGCACAAACAAAAGGGCCTAGCACCCTAGGTGTTAGCATTAAGCGTTACCCAAATGGGTGATAGAAACCAAAAGCAAGTGAAGAGAGATTGTGAGCAAAGCAACTAGAAAGAATACTTCTCTTTATTTAACACTCAAACTAACTAACCACTCATTAAAACTTAAGAAACAGAGGGAGAGAAGAGCATAGAAGCTAGGAATGAGATGCTTGCTAAGCTAAGGTGTGTGAAGAAAACTTACCTGAGGAAGGGGTTTTATAGCCGAGGAAAAGCATGGCTGGCCGGCAAGGGTGGTGGTCGTGCGGCCAATAATTTCCTCCATTTTGGTCTAGCTTTGGACAATATCAAGAGGAGGTGTGGAGGATATTGGTGGCACATCATTCTTTCATACATTGTTTGCCAAAGATAGTGTAGAGTAGGCATTAGCTGGCCCAATAAGTTTGTACACAAACAAAGCCTACCCTAGCTAGTCCATAGCTTCTCAATTATCAAGAACTTGTCTCCCACATTCCTCCACACTCACCTATAAAAACCCTACACAAGCACAATGGAAACATGGCCGACCGACCAAGGATGGGGTCGGATGACCATTTCTTCCTCCATTTTTTTAGTATTTTTAGTTTTTATGATGCATGGGTGATGGTAAAAGTAAATATGTAGTGGAAAAGGATTAAAGAAAAATGATGTATTAGGGGAGAAGAGAAAATGCAATTGGCGAAAGAAATGTGAAAAAGTAAAGATGAGATAACTACGGAGCTATTCTCCCGGTGAGAGCTTCACGTTTAAAGTCGGTGGGCAAGACTATCTCCATACCTTTAAGATTATTTTGTCGATGTGACTGGAGATGGTGGCACAATCGACGTGGCATTCTTGACACACCATATAGATTTTGGCTTTGAATACTTGGTTGCGTCAGGCTTCTTTATGAGTGTCTTGGCAATCTTCTCCATACTTCCAATTGATACCCTTATTTGGCTGCAATACTCTGTTCTCTTTGGCTTGAATGCGAATGTCTTCTCCTTCCCATTGATATTCAGCTTTATAATTCTAGCTATGACATCAATAGTAGCTCTGATGGTACTTAAGAATAGCCTCCCCAAGATGAGGGGTGTCTAACAACAAACATCCATAAGTACCACAAAATCCACCAGTACAAAGGAATTCCTGATCCTCACTGGGACATCCTTTGCTATTCTGACTGGATGATGAATTGATTGATCCGCAAGCTATAGGTGCATGGAAGTAGGAACCAAGGAGTCATGACTAAGTTTGTCATAGATTACCTTAGGCATGATGCTCACACTCGCCCCTAGATCACAGAGAGCTTGATCAAAACTTTGTCTACCAATCAGACATGAGATGGTTGGAATGCCCAGATCACCCATTTTATTGGGAAGGCCATCAAGAATAGCCACACTGCATCCTTTTGCAAGTAAGAGATTGTTCGTCTCAGGTAATGGCCACTTCTGATTGAGGATGTCCTTCATATATTTTGCATAAGTTGGCACTTCCATTGCATCCAACATTGGAATGTGGACATACATCTTCCGGATCACCTCAATGAAATGACTGAACTTTTCATCCTCCATAGGCTTCTTTACTTTCCGGGGAAATGGCAGAACGTGCGTATCACTGATGTCCTTGAGAGAAGCTTTCTCAAGGTCTACCCCTTCCTTTTCTGGCCTTGGTTCTGCCTCAACCTCAGCCTCAGCTTCATCTTCCTTTTCTACGGGATTAATAGGAGCTGCTCTCTTGGATTTTGTCTCGGGTTCAACACTACTCTTACTAGATTGAGTAATGACAACCTTCACATTCTCCTTTAGCGGAACTACCGGCTCTCCAAGAAAATCTCCCTTACTAGGATGTGGCAATGTTGATGTAAGTTGTGCAATTCACATCTCCAACATCTTGTTGAAGTTCACCTGATGATGTATTGCCACAGTGAAGTTACTCATCTTACCGTCGATACTTTCCAGGACCTTGTCATTGGCAAGGAATTTCTTACCAATTTTCGCATTTATCCTTTGCTGATTCCTGATAATATCCTTGAGAGAGGACTCATTTCTATTAAAGCTCTACCTGTTACCACCCTGTCGGCGGTTGTCAAAAGGGAGGTTTGGCTTATTTCACTCTGAATTGAAGCCTTGATTAGGACAGAACCCATTGGATTTTCCAATTAAACTCATGTCCTGATAGACCGTAGGGCAATTGATACCCATATGGCCAGTCTTTCTGCACTCTTCACATGACATGCAAGAATCGACCATTTTGAGGTGATCGAGTCCCGGATCTTTGAGTTTCTTTATTAGAAGATCAATCTTGGCGATGAGCATATCCCCCTCTTCAAGTTGGTGGACCTTACGGGTGCGGGTCTGAGTGCGTTCATGATTCCATCTTTGACTAGAGGCCATATTTTCAATTAAGGATTGAGCTTCTTCGATGCTTAGAGAAAAGAATGAACTTCCGACAGCAGCATCAATATGTTCCCAAGATAAATGAGTCAGCCCATGATAGTAGCTTTGGATGATGAACCACTCTTCCATCCTGTGGTGTGGGCATGTAGAGATATAATCCTACAAATGTTCCCATGCCTCGACAGTGGTCTCATCCATGAGCTATTGAAAGCTCGAGATCTTATTCAGAGGGCATTGGTTTTACCCAGCAAAAAGAACTTAGCGAGAATACATCAAATCATTTCTCCAAGGTTGATTCAACCTCCTTATTTGCGTAGAATCATTGGTTTGCCTTATCCAACAATGAGAATGGAAAGAGATGAAGCTGTACCACATCCTGATCAACTCTACGAATGGTAAATGTACTGTAAACCTATAGACAATGTTGGAGATGAGCATTGGCATCCTCCGAAGCTTTGCCACAGAATGGGCTTTGCTGCACCATATTGATAAGTCTAGGTTTAAGTTCAAAGTGACTATCTCTGACATTCGTCATCAGCCTAGTCTTGATATTAGCATTGGATAGAGCAAAAAAGTCATTGATGCACTTGCGGGCAGCAACAATCATTGGTAGTGATTCAACAGGCGTGGTCTGTCCTTGAAACTGATCAACGAGCTCTTGAATGAGGGATCCAGAAGACCCTGGTGAGGACAGACTTGATCGAGGTTTCCTCAACAAAGATTCTGGATCCGTATGATAATTTGCTGGTAGAGTAAATCCGGTCATGCACTTCCCTATGAAGACCACAAACAAACACAGGGCAAAACATAATTTTGTAAGGATAATAGTATTTGCTAGAACTACCCTACTTAATCTATGGACATATAAAGGTAACTGGCTTCCCCAGCAATGACACCAGAAATGCTTGTTGACGTTCCTTCTGCAGCTCTGCAAGTGCACAAAATTGTCAATGTAGCACTTCACTGGGAGTATCCTACATGTATCGTATTTGTTTAATACCATGGGAAGCAATAACTCTATCATGTCTAAGATGTATATAGAAATGACTCTAGCAGGTACTATCAATCCTAACAGAGGTTACATTAAACGAATTTAATAGACACACATACGGTAATCCTATACTCTAAAGATAAGCTAAGGTTTCACCTAGTCGGGAGACTCGAGTCGTGTACTAACTCCTATATTTCTAATCTAGCCTTATCCATCACAACACACTACCCAAAAATCCGATAGCAACCTATATATAGCCTACTTTGCTTCATGGCCCCAGATGGAATGTACCACAACAAGGAATCCACACAAGGGGGTACATTCGACTCTTCAACCTATGTTTGTCTAACTATTTATGCCTCAGTGGGATGGATTACAAAGCTCTAACATGACTGTCACTCCTACGGGTACCATAATAATCTGTACAAGGATGCAAACCTTCAAGGTCGGTATTAATCTCAGACACCATGTCCGTGAATAATTCCGAGAATCCTCCTACAGCTTATAGAAGGAAACCCTTATTTCTATAGCCCTATCCTCAACTAAACCTAACAAAAATAGAACTACAAAAGCCAGACAGATAACCCACAAAGAAATAACTATGCACAAGTGGGTCCAAGTGATAGTAACTATGCATGCATCAAAGCTGAAGATGGATACTAAATAGAATAAATAAATTAATGTGCACAATGTCTAAAAAGAAAGGAAAGATACAAGAGCTCACCGATCTTTGAATACTACTTTTTGGAGCTTGAGTGATGCTTGACTCAACTCTAACTCCCGATAGGGCTATCCCTAAGCTACTACTAAAGCACCGGTGCCTTTACAAGTGCACAACCTACTGTAGAGTGTGTGTATTCCAATGGAGAGCATAGGGGGGGGGTATTTATAATGTTCCAGTGGCAGTTCCTTGACTTGGCGGCAATGATTCCATGACAAAGGACGGCTGCGTGGCCACCACGTGGCTGGCTAGCCAAGTTTCTTGGCCAAACCGACTCTACAACATCGGTGCTCGCTTTTGTCGCCTCCTAGCACACGTACCCGCCAAGGCAGTGGTGAGTTGGCACCAAAGTGGGGCTGATCGACAAGGGTGGGGCTGACCCACCACCTTCTAGGTCCACCTAGCTGGGGCTTGGTCCTACATGCCCTCCCCGATCAGTAGACATCTTAGGTGACACGTACATCCATACATTTCCCCTCTTGGTCCCTTGAAAAGTCCTAAATTATGCTCCAAGTTCCTGAAATCAAATAGACACTAAAACTGTGGAACTTGGTTTGTAGGTAGAGTGTTAACATAGTTATTTCTTGCATATACTCTACATGTTGGCATATGAAATCATAGTTTCATGACCGCCAATAGTGGTCTGTATAGATGTGAACCACATTCCCAAGTAAATAATGTCGCCATGTCCTCAATGCTGGGACAACTACTGCTAACTCAAGATCATGAGTGGGGTAGTTCTTCTCATGGCATCTGAGCTGTCATGAGGAGTAAGCAACCACTCGCCCTTCTTGCATAAGAACGCATTCCAACCCAGTGCTGGAGACATCACATTACAAGTCAAAAGACTTAGTGATGTCGGGTTGTGCCAGAACCAGGGATGTTGTTAGCAGTTTCTTCAACATCTAAAAGGTTTCATCACAATCTTTGCTCTAGACATACTTTGTACCCTTCTTCAAAAGCTCGGTGATAGGCTTGAAGATCTTGGAGAAATTTGGAATAAACCTTCGATAATATCCAGCCAGTTCAAGGACACTGTGGACTTGATGTATAATCCTTAGGGACTTCCAATCGAACACATCCGATACCTTGCCAGGATCCACAATGATAACATCTGATGATATCACATGTCCTAAGAATGGTACTTCATCCAATCAGAACTCACACTTGCTGAACTTGGCATATAATTGGTGTTCTCTTAGTCACTGAAGTACAATACAAAGGTGTTCTTTGTGCTCTTCCATACTCTTGGAATACACCAGAATGTTGTCAATGAAGACCATGATAGACTTATACAACTCCAGTATGAACAGAAAATTCATGAGATACATGAAGTGTGTTGGCCGTTGGTCCACCCAAATGACATGACTAGATACTCATATAGACTATACCTAGTGGAGAAAGCTGTTTTGGGGGGATATAATCGACACAGATCTTGATTTGATGATAGCCAGAATGGAGATCAATCTTGGAAATCACTTTCGCTCCTGCTAACTGGTCAAGCAGGAGGTCAATGCGGAGCAATGGATACTTGTTCTTGATGGTGATGGCATTGAGCGACCGATAATCAACACACAAGCAGAGGGCTTCATCCTTCTTCACAAACAAAGATAGACAACCCCAAGGCGATGAGCTAGGTCTGATGTAGCCTTTATGTAACAACTCCTTTAGCTAGATCTTCAACTTTGCCAACTCAACTCACGTCATTCGGTACAGACTCTTGGATATGGGGGCAGTACTGGGCTACAACTCAATCTTGAATTCAATATCCCTTAGGGGGCATTCCTGGTAGATCATCCAAAAAGACGTTCGAAAACTCTTAGACCACATGTATCTCCTCTAGTCTCGTTTCCACATTGTGGTTCAAGGAAGCCTTGATGGAAGAAATAGTTGGAAGGTGCAACGTAACCTTACCATACATGGGTGAATTTAGGTGAACCAGACAGGTGTCTATGTCCAACACGGCCTTATGCAACTTCATCCAACTCATTCCTACGATGACATCTATCTCTTGTCCACTTAAGATGATGAGGTTTGTATGGAAAATCTGCCCGACAAACTCGAGTGGGATCTTTTGGACTATCTGATCAGCATCCACCCGACATCCGGGTGTACTAATCACATAGGGTTCTCTAGCCACCAATGATAACTCAGCCTTCTTGGCACATACTGAACTCATAAAATCGTGTGATATTCTAGAATCAAATAGAATAATAATAGGCTGATCAAAAAGGAATAACGTACCCGTAAGTACTTCTTCTCCCACTGGAATCTCCTCAACAATGGTGTGGTTGGTGCGGCCAGTCCATGGTGCTGGGCCCCTATGATAGCCCTTCTACTGGTTCACTGCTGGCGCCACTGCTCTGGGTGAATTCCCTTGCTTGAATGCACAATAGTCCTTGGTGAAGTGGCCGATCTTCCCGCAATTGAAGCATGGGTAACCAGCTGGTGCGGGCTGCTAAGGTGCCTGGAATGGTGCTGCCTGCTGTGGATAGGTAGGAGCACGAGGAGACATCTGTTGTTGTCTTGTCGGAGAAGCATAGACTAGATGGTACTTCGGTGGAGCACCTCCAGAAGGTCCTGGCATGACCCTCTTCCTCTTCATTTTCTCTGTGTCCATACTAGAATGGGAGGCACCCTTCTGATCAATGGCAGCACTCACTAATGTGTTGAAGGTTGGCTCGCAAAACAGAATCAAGTGCTCACGGAGCTGAGCACTGAGTCCCTTTAGTGAACAATTTTGCCTTCTTCTCATCATTGTCCCCTGCTGTAGCTCCAGAAATTCTTGCTACTTGTGGTGCATGAGACCCACTAGAATGTGATGCCAGTGGAACTCTACACATAATTCCTCCCATGGAACCTGGTGGTTATTCTAGAGAGTGTTGGTGTAGGTGGCCCACCAGGCTCCCGTAGACCCTCAAAGCTGTTGGACGGCGTAGAAAGTCTTCTAATACTATGTATAGTGGAGCAGCCCAAACTTTGACTCGGTGGTGCAGAGCCAGTTATCCGATTCCAGCAGATCAGTCAGCTCGGAGAACAGCGGTAGGTGAGTCACCAGGAAGTCAGCATAGGAGGAGTCCATTGTCTGCTGATGGTGAACCGGGGGGCATCACGGTGCTCATCATTCTTGACCAGCGTCCTCATGAGGACATTCTCAGTGGCCTACAACTGGTCGATGGTCACCAACGGCGGTGGTGGGGCGGAGGTGCTTGACCACGAGATGGAGCACATGATCCTTGGCTGATGGCTTTAGGATGTTGAGCACATGATCCTCGGCAGAACGGGTGTGCACCATCTGTCACAAGTAACTCACACCATTAGATGATGCAAAAGTACAATAGTATGATGCAAGAATACACAAAGGTAAACACAGATGTAAAGTTGGACAATTGCATCCACAAAGTCTGACAACATCCATTCATTCCATTCATCAACTTGGTTCAGATTACACTAGATTACAGAAATTTACAACACATCGCTAAACAAGTGGAACAGATGAAACCCAAATATCAAAAACAAAAGTGTAGTGAGAACTTGTTTTCAAGCCACGGTGTTACATCGTCCACCTCGGACATAGGCTTAGACTCCTCAGGCTCCTCCTCTGGTAAGGGTGGCAGCTGGTTCTAGAGGTCAAGGACCTGCTGAAAGAGATTGGTAATCTCCTCCTCCGTCTCCTCAAGCTCCGCATCCTACTGCTCAACTGCATGCTCCAGGTGCACAATCGTGTGGGTCCTGGTATCCACTTCCTCTTGAGCCACCTGCAGCTGAGTCCGAGTGTGGTTTAGCTCATGCTCAACCTCGCTCAAATGGTGGTACAGGGACTGCAACTCTCGGTCCTTCTCATGAACACTGAATGTCCCCTAGCGAAGGCCATGGTTCTCACGACCCAGCCTCTACAGATCCAGGGATGACCTGATGGCATGCTCCTCATACTCGTCCAGATATGTACATTGTTCTTTCACGATGCGTCTGGTGTTGTGCTGCAGGTTGAACAAATATTGGGTCTACTTCACCATCACAAGCAGCCTCTAGGTGCTGATGTCACGTGGGCTGTCCTGATCCTGGATCGGGAACAACATGATGGGCATGTCAGCCGTGTCTGTGAAGTGCTACTGACACATCGCGATGAGTGCCAAGTGGACCATCTTCTCGACGGTGTCATCCAGGTCACCTCTAACAACCATCTCGGTCCATGGTGCCTCGGGGTTAACGGGGATCTCCAACTGAACCTCGTAGCAAGGCAAGCTGGGTGTCTGGTAGGGCCTGCAGCGGTACTCGGGGATCAGCTCATCGTAGCAAAGACGCATGAGCGCACACAGCAACACCCTCGGAAAACTAGGGCCGTGTCGGCCCATGGTACGCAGTTAGCCATCCTCGCCGAGGGTGCAGTGGGCGTAGTTGTCCATGTCCATCTGCGAATGCAGAACAAGAAAATGCCACTATCCCACCACAACCAACTCAGCAAGGAAAAACGGTAAATCTGGACTGAAAACAAACAACAGTGTGAAAAGTGAAATCTGGGGCTGTTGTAGGCTGAATCTGTCCCTGAGCTGAACACAAAAAATGTAGAAAACTCTCCTAGATTTTCATCGGTTACTCATACAGATCAATCCGACCAACGGTTTAGGAGATACAAATTTTAAAATTTGACAGTGCCACTGTAAAGCATTTCTGGACAGATTGAACAATCTGAGAAAAATTGACTTTTTGACCAGAATTCGCAATGACAGCCCAGAAAAATTTGAACCCCAATATCGCAGCTAACTTCCTAAGCTTTCTTCTAGTTTCTCATACAGTCCCATTCGACCAACGTTTCAATAGTTGAGTTTTTGAAATTGACTGTGGTGTTGAAATCGATTCTGGACAGATCGGTAGCTGGAGCAAAACCTCAGATTTGAGGCACAAGATGAACTGAAGGTCAGTGAGAGTTGAACACGGACTTTGCGGATAACTCACTCAGCTTTTCAACGCATATTTACATGCTTGAATCCAATAACCATGGCAAAGGGTATAGCCATCCGAAGACAGCATCAAGCGGAAACTTAGCAGAGCTGCTGGAAATTGATTTGGTTCGAACAGAGAGTAAACTTGGAACGATTTCAGACTTTGGAAGGGATTACAACTTTTAAGTTTATTAGCTTCTTATTTGATTAAGAGTGACATTATTACATGCATGCACGACCTATACGTCCTCACCAAAACAAAAGGAAGTAACTCGCTACCGCGGGTCACGCAGTTGGTGGCAAAAGCGCTCTCAACAAACATTTCTATCATTTTAACATGAGTTAGTGTACCTGTAGAAGATGGATCACTTGTCGACAAATGACCAGCACTATGTGCCCACTGAGAACCAGAACTAAGCTAAGCAATCAACTACCCTCCAAGGACCAACATAAACAACCAAATAAGTCATCAACAATAAAATAAACACTCACAACCCTAATATCTCTATAGAAGACACAAACAATCAAAATAAGCATCATAAACAATAAAATAAGATGAAACAATATCAAAATCACTCAGGCTTACCTTAGCCAGCATAATTCCATAGTTACAAAATTTAAACACTTTTAGCTTGCCACCTAAGAGACTACTATAGTCCTTATATAGGCTAATTGTTCCTCACTTTAAGTGTTGTTGTGGTTTTTAGTGCTTCAAGTGTGTATTTGTAACACCCCATGTAGCTAATCTGTAAGATTATGATAATCACATGTTTAAGAGGCCCTAAGAGTTCAATGGAATTCAAAATCAAGATTTAAATTCAAAGTTTCCAAGTTCTGTATAGTGTAGACTGATTCACTAGGTCAGGAATTTTTGAGAATTTATTGGAGTCGAATCAGACCTTACTCCCAAAATAGAATTTGTTCCCCATGACTTTTTATGCAAGTTTACAAATCTAAAAAAATTATAGAGGTCAAGAAGTATTTGTTTCAGGGGTCAAAATAGGGCTAATCGAGCACAGATTACAGAAAATTTTCCAAGTTTTTGCTTAATGATTAGCCATATTTGAAATTCCATAACTTCTTGGATCTTTGGAGATAGACCGTGAATGTCAACCATATCTTAGTGCAAACTTTATAGGTCACCATGGAGCACTTCTTGTCCAAAGTGGAGCTCTGGTGGATTTGCAATAGTGGTTGCAATTAGCCTATGTGAGCAGATTTCAATCAACTTAAATTTGACTCAGAATCTTTGGAATAATTCAAAATCTGTGAAGATTTTGAAGAAGTTGCAATAATGAAAAGTGTTCTAAATTTGATTTCCTACCTCCACGAAACTTTTCAAAATTTTCCTCACTTCCCCATTATTTTTCCCGCCTTGTAACCGATTTTGGGTTTTTTTTTGAAAATCGGAAAACAACCGCCTGATGGGGCCCGCCTGTCATTGACTCGGTCGACATGTGCCGCGCTCAGATTGGGTGCCCAGGGCAGCTTACTCTTGTCGCACGTGCCGCACGCATATAAAGCACTCACCGCGCTGCCTCGCTGTCCGAAGCGCCGCCAACCTGGGTTTGAAGAAGCCACCACTGTCGTGCCATCTCGCCATGGCTGCTAGAGTTCTGAGCTGCTGTGTGCTGCACCCCGTCGAGCTCTGTGTTGGCCATCGCGCCATCCGTCGCGTCTCAGAGCCACACAAGCTTCACAGCATGCCAATCCTCACCATTGCCGCCCCGCTATTTCTAGTGCCTGGGTTGAACTCGCGTTGTGGTGTCCGTTGCCATCCCCGGAGCCGGAGTCCACACCGCCATGGACCCGAGCCATCCCTCCACCACCATCCCGATGTCATGACGGCTGACAACACTTGTCCAAATGGCACCATTCTGCTCACCCCGGTCGCCGAGAACCGAGCCAGAGCACCATCGGGTTCCACCGTCTACCTGACCGTCGGACTCGCTGTGACCCTTGACGTCCCCGGAGCTTGCCGAATCACGCCCTCGCCGCGCCAAGCTACGCCATCCAATGTCATCCCCTCCAGCCACGCATGCTCGAGGCTCCTAGCCGCCAGCGCCCACCCTTGTCATTCTGAATGCACCGCCCAAGTCACCTATGTTCCAAGCTGAAGCGCTGCATCGTCGCTGCCTCTGCTCCGCATCCTGCTGTGCTGCCATGACTGCAGGTGCATCGAGCCAAGCTACGGGTCTTGTGCCACCACCCCCTCTTCCCCTGGAGCTGTGCAGCACCATTGCAGGGTACCCTTTTTCCCCTCTTCATCGGTGAGAGCTGCACCAATAGTTCCCTTGTTTACTCAACGCCACTGTGGACAACCATCCCTCACCCATTTCTCTAGACGTGATCAGGAATAGAAGGTCCCCTGAGGTGAGGCGCAACTCGCAGTGCCATTTCCCTCGCACCTCCTTTGTCGGTGATGACCCACACCGCTGCCCACCTCTGTCGCAAGTACGGTCGCCGATGCCAGCTAGCCTCAGAAAGGACCCACAGCCGGTGAGCTGGGAAATGGCATCACCGCATCCTCCACGTCCCCCCACTGGCTTCATTGCCGCGCATAGCCACCGGTAGCACCGTATTCACCGGGCCGCCGCCATGCTCGACGCCTTGGCAGCCATGGCCGCACGCTCCCATGCAGACCGTGCCACTGGGCCATAGGGCCAGGCAGGGCGTAGCCGAGTTGGGCCCGGCCATATCCGAGTTGGGTCAGGTGTTGGGCCGCGGGAGCTGCACATGAGCCGGACCGACCGGTGTTGAGTTTTAGTCGTGGGTCAAGTTTCAGCCTAGTGGCCCTGTTAACTGTTTCCTACTTTTCTAAATTTTGTGCAGACTTGAATTTAAGT
>VSTD030001186.1:0-13632 GCA_008808055.3 Sporobolus alterniflorus
CCAAAATAAGATCATAAACAACAGGATAAGGCTAACACACCAAAATCACAACATACCTTCATTGAAGCAATTCCGTAGTTGCATAAAAGAACAATTAAGTTAGCTTGTCAACTTAAGAGACTACTATAGTCCTTATATGGGCTAAATGTTCCTCACTGACAACATAATTGTGATTTTTAGATGCTTTAGTGTGTGTTTTATCCCAATCTTGCTCTGATTACCAACTGTGACAGACCCACCTCATAAATGAGGGCAATCATCTCCCAAGATTATATCGGGGGATTCTCAACGAAGTGAGAATGCATAAATACAACACATAAAAGCATACAATACCATATATGCAGTTTAAGTAGAGTTATTACACATTTGTTCCATGTATCACCAAAAGGAGGAGGAAGATCCTCACCTGCACATAAAAGGCAAGGCAAGCACCGATCACCCAGCCCTCATTGGTATGGATCTTCCACTGACAGCCCTCATCAGCGTCACCAAAAGGAGGAGGAAGATCCTCACCTGCACAAAGATAAGATACAACAAGAGCAAAGCTTGAGTGAATACGCTCAGCAAGACTTATCCGTCGTGACCCGAAAGCCATGAAACTATACATGCAAAGGCTTCAAAAGTAATAAGGACTCAAGCCTACTAGCATCTATTACTAATCACTTTTAAGCATTATTATTGGCCAAGTTAAGTTGATGGACAATAATAGATTAGCAACCTATGCTAAGCATGCAATGAAAATCTCAATCAACATCTTTTAGTACAATCAATTTTGACTCCCAAGTAGTCATATCATTAACATAACCATAATTCTCATATAACCATAATGCAATGGCACTTCTATGGAATGACAACAACGAACAAGCATCACCCATACCGAAGGTCTCATGGAGATTCAAATCAAGATACACCATGCAAGGGAAATAACCTGGCATCACAACACACGTGAGCCATGAAGGCACCATGAGTGGCCACCTTTCACAATGACTATCAAAGAGTCGGGCTGGATCCTACCTTACCTAGTGCATGTCTTCCACGTGATACCTCAACGGGCATCCGTGGGTGGCCCACACACTATCCTAGTGTACATCCTTGAGGCAAGGTAAGGTATTGTCCAACTCGGCGTTTGTCGAAGCTACTAAGTTTGCAGGACCCTATAAACCCCGTATGCACTAGTACATAATCAATCTTGTTCACCAGGGCCAGATGATCGGTCCTCAATCGACACAGGTGGGGTCTACCACCTTCAGAGCTCTAAACTTGAAAACACACCACTCTCACCTTTCCTATACGGTATTCTCCACTTTCCCCTAGTTGCCCCGCCCGGTCTCAGATAGAGTCACAAACCGATCGCTAACATAAACCACACAGAACCACCAACGTGAGAAGAGGCCCTATCATGAGCGGCTATCAACCACTCATCTTCTACCAGCGGCCTATTTTACTAAGCATAGACAATCTATCATTCTATTTCCATCGCAGGGGTAAACAAAGTAACTTGTAAGGATTTCTATAGTGCAACTAGGTTTCATATAACTCCTATACATAAATACACAAGAATTGCATGAAGTAAAGATTACAAAGTGAAAACCTAAAGAAGGTTATGTAATCGGTGCTTGCCTTGCTCAAGGGAAGGAGAGTTAGTCTCGGGGAAGCTTCGCGTAGGTGGCCCCCCAAATGCTCCTTGCTCGAGAGCTGTGTTAGAACCTATACGGTATGCCATGCATGAGTATTAGTGATAAGCAACAAGGATAAACAGTACAACATCAACATGGCTTATACTCTTGTTAAGTTACTTAAGAATGATTTAAAGGGTTAACTTCATTACCACCTATGTTTAGCTTCCAAAAGAAGTGAGAACAGACTAGAACCAACTTAACTTAAGGTTTAGCCTTGCCTAAGCACATGAGTAAGTCATGCAGAGACAAACATGACAACAAGGATCATCTTGGCATAATTGCCTCCAAGTAAACTAAGTACTAGAGTCAATTTTAGCCAAGGAGGAGGGAAAAACTAATTAACATGAGGAATGACTCATGATCAGGAAAGACACTAATTTTCACCCAAAAGCACTGCCATGAACAGATTTTAGGTCTAGGTTTCACCATTTTTCTTATCTATAGAATTTACTATGAATTAAACTTGTTTATGCAAGATTATTTATTAAACAAGGATAAAGGAGGTGAACAATAGTATTTCATATTTTTAAACCCTAGAACAAGTCAAGATCTACTCAGCAAAATTTGTTTAATGGCATGCCTAGCAGCGGTGCAGACGGTGTGGAGGTGAGGTGGATGGCAGCGCACGAGCACACTGACTAAGCGGCTACCCACCGGGCAAGATAGTGGCAGTGGAAGCTCACCGTCATGACTTGCCGATGAGGAGGGCAGAGGGCAGGGCAGTGCGATGGTGTCTTCCAGTGGCAGAAGGAGTCCAGGCGGCGGAGGAAGTCGTAGATGGGTCCTACGAAAGGGGTAGGGATGAGTAAGCTTTCGAACAGTCCTAGCCAACGAAAAGAATACAATGTCGCATGCGACAGAGCTCCTCACTGGGGATGCGCAAGCTCGGTGGTGGTGGCTCAAAGTCCCGGCGGTGGAGACGATCCCGTAGCCAAATCCTACCCAAACTGTAGGTGGAGGGTCGGGGGAGGGGGGGGGCTCCAAAAATCTCACACGGGGGATCATCGGACGGCTCACCTGTGTCAGGATTCTAGCGGTGGCGAGGAGTGGAGTATGGGAGGCGCAAGCTCGGCGGCAACGGCTCGATGTCCCGGCAGTGGAGATGGTCTTGATGGCCAAATCCTTTCCAAACCGAAGAAGGAGGGTCAAGGGAGGGGGGAGGGGGGCTCCAAAAATCTCACGCGGGGGCTCACCGGCATCCGGATCCCAGTGGCTGTGAGGAGTGGAGCAGGAGAGGCTCATGAGCTCTCCAGTGTGGAAAGGGAGAAACAGAAACAGGAAATGGGAGCGGCTCTACAGGGTAAAGGCAAGCGAGCGTGGTTGGCGCCTTGAAGGCCTGACCCGACGGCCGGGCACTTCTCACGGTGATGCAAAGATGTGGTAGAGGCAACTTGGGTCATGCAGTGTGGGAGCACGCAAGTGGGCGCCGTCAGGCACTGACAGCCAGGCCCAACCCATTTTCGAATTCTGAATTAATTATCCAAAACCGATTTGAACTCCTGAAATCAAAAATACAAAATGGCATTTTATCTCCCTCCAAAAATTATGGAAAATTCAGAACTCGCAGATTAGCCTAATATAAACAACTTTATCCATTGGTCAAACTTGGAAATCGAAACAGAAATGGAAATATAAATTCCACAAATTTATAAGATTTGAAATTTCTTTGAATTTTAAAGGGATTCAAACCTCCTGGAAAAAATCTCAGAAATTCTCCAAAATTATAATTTACAAAGGTCTAGACAAATGTAATTTTAGATCACCATACTTGAATAGAGAATTTTCAGGTTTCTATACAATGGCCATATGGATACTTAGGGAAAATTTAAGAGGAGGGTTGACTTGCATGGTTAATGACTTGGATGAGCACTAATGACCTTCATTATTATGTGAACATGCTTGTCATGGTTTATGATAATGATTCAGAATAGGAGTGCTCATGAAAGTGGAGAACGATGGAAACACAAGGGACACATGAGTTTTAGACAGGTTTGGGCCTCCGTGAGGATAATAACCCTACATCATGTGTTGTAGTGTATTATGATTCATTGGGTTCAAGACCCTCTCTACACCTCCTTTTATATGCTAAGGGGGTAGAGTTTATAAGGAAGATCCGAGTCGGTTATAGCTTACCGGATGTGGACTCTATCTCTACTTGCCTATTTTATAAGATATATCTACTAAATATCTTTTAAACTGCCTCGGGTAGTGGGCTTCCTGGCCCGGATCTTTAGGCCGAGTGGGCTGACTCCTGGTGTGCCCCCTATCCTTCTTTGCAAGTCCAGTTAGTCAGGTACCCATGGTACCTAACCTCATCAGTAGCCTCCGAGTGCTTGACAAGTGAACTTCGATCCTGAAAATCAAAACCTTCCTTGTTCCGGTAAAGGTACCAAGTGCTTTGTCTTGTCTAGAATAATTGGCTGAGTGTCTAGCAATGCTGGCCGAGTGGTACTTAGTCAATTTTGACGCGGGTAGATGCACCAAATAAGTGCACCTATTAGGTGTAGCCCCCGACTCCCATACCAAATCTCTCAAAGAATTTATTCGGGAGTCAATCTAGCCATTACTCCAGACTTCAACTCTTTTTCATATTCTGACCCAAAATTCCGTGGTAAAAAATCCTTTAGGTTATCATCTGATCCCTTTTGACCTTGCTCCAAATGGGGTCAAACCTCATCCATTCTCAACTTATCCCCTAATTTCGTTCTGCAATGCCAGGCATACCGTTGAGTAACCTTTAGGCCGCCATCCACCACCGTGAATTATAAATAGGAGGTCTAGGGCAAACCCTAGGCTCATTTCCATTGTCGCTATCTTCTTCCTTTTCTTACGCGATCCACTTGCAGCTCAAGCAACGCTAGGCTCATTTCCGTCGCCGCTATCTTCTTGCCATGGCCGCCTCTTACCCAGAAATGTTCAAACCTTCTTCCATTGATGAGCTCCTCACTCTCTTCGAGAACCATCTTCTCCCCAACTGTGCCATACTCTAGTGGCGGACAATGAAGAATGAAGACATTCCCACCCCTAATACCAATGACATCATGGTATTAACTTCCTTTTTCCAGCGAGGATTTGGTCTTCTGTCATGCGAATTCCTCCACGGTCTTCTCCACCATTACAGAACTGAACTAGTCAATCTCACCCCAAATTCAATCCTACATATCGCAGTCTTTGTCCTTCTATGCGAGTGCTATCTCACCGTCCACCCTAACTTTCCACTTTTCAAGCATTATTTCTTTTTGAAATATCAGCCGAGTGCTGCCAAGCGAAATATCATTGGCGGTGTTTGCATCCAGACTTGCCCATGCAGCAACTTCCTTGACCTCCCTCTGGAATCCTCCCTCATGGGATGGCACAAATAGTGGTTTTACTGTGGAAACCACGAACCCAGTCTTCCCCTCTTTCATCGGCCACCTCCCTTAGTATGATGGGTCATGGGTGGAAAACTGACAGATGCTGAAATGCCAAACATATCCACCCTCGCCAGCCGGGTTAGCGAGTTGAAAGGACTTGGCTTGACCGGAGTCTACGTGGCTTCTTACTGGCTGGCCCACTGAGTGACACCATTGAAGAAGCAAGTACATCCCAGGTGGGAGTACAACAGAACTCAAGACCCTACTCCGGAGTCTAACGATAACATCAACACTGGTAAACTAGTGGAGCTCCTAGGAGAAATGTTCCAAAACACCAGCAGTTGGCTGATTGCTGAGTAGGTGCACACATATCACTTCCAGGTGGCAAGAGACCTGGTAAGGCTACTGCCTCAAATATTTTTAATCAGAGCTTGACTATTTACTCTTTGTATGCTTGCTTGCAAGATTTTGATAGCTTCACAGCTCCCATCCCAGTCTTTGATGGCCAGATGCCGATTCCTGCTATCCCCAACTCAGCTTGGACCATGAGCGCCGAGCCAACCAGTGCTTCAACTAAGGGTTCTAGTGTCAAGTCATTGAAGACTCAGGCTGACAAATGCAAAGTTGCCTCCACCCCACCTCTTGCTTAGAAAATAAGGAAGGTCGTGAGCAAAAAGGCAACGGGAGTCAAGATCGACGATCCCTCTTCAAAGGCACCTTCTGCTTTGACTCCTCCGACTCGCACCTGGGGTGGGTTCACCATGCGTCGGTCAATTAGGTAACTCTTTAACTTGTATCCCCCTAATTTTGATTGGTACTAACTCCTCAACTCTTGCAGAGTGCCATAGGACATCGAGCCTGACTCCTCCATGAAGGATTCACAGATGGGTGATGTGAACCCCAAGCCTGAAAAGTTCCCTAGTCCAGATACTGCCAAGATAGTACCTCAGGCATCTGAGTCCCTGAGCCCAAGTGGAACCAAAGGCTCCCCTGGCCCGGTGAGAACCCTCAAGGAGAAGACACCTCCCTCAAGCCCACAATCGCATGTACTTGGCACGACTGGTGGAGCCCCTAGCCAGGGCAATTTTAATCGGCCTGGCACAGAGGCTCCACCGCAAATGTTCTTGTGGGTAGCCGACTCCTTGCCCATGGACCTGAACTTCATTAAAGCTGGGTTCCACATCGGGAGGTTTGTGACTACTGCTGTGGACAATGAGGCAGAGCAAGCCGGTATCCAGGCGCTTCGTGGTGACTTGGATTTTGTTTCCTTGTGGATTAATGTAAGTACTCCTTTTCTATTCTGCATTACCACCTTTTCCTGATTCTGACTCCTTTCATCCAAAAAATTATCGAGCACTCTCAGTCTAAGGACAAATTCTTAAGAGTCTCTATCCAAAGACTCACCGAAGCTCAAAACTTTGAAGATGAGTGAAGGCGGTTGCGTTACTTGAATGAGACGCTCCTGGCACAAAAGCAGGAGCTCAAAACTCAACTGGCCGAAGAGAGCCGACAGAAGACTGGTAAGAATCCATGTAATTCCTTCAATTATAATTATGTCCGAGTATGACTCTGAACTAACTTCACCCTTATTGTTGTAGTTTTTATGGAACAACTTGTGGCACTTAGCATTGAGCATGGAGACTAGGACTCAACTTTCAAGTCCCTCGCCACTCTAAAAACTGAGTTGGCTCAAGAAAACTAAGCCAGGAGAAAGCCCAAATGGACATTGAGACCCTCTTCCAGGCAGTTGAAGAAATAAAGAAGACAACTAACCAATTCATGACCCAAATTCCCTCTCTAGAGACTCAAGTGAAGAACCTGAATGACAAGATTGCTGCCTTAAACATTGAGCTCCGTGCTAGGGAATTGAGCCTAGGGCGGACTACTGTTGCCAAAGACGATTTCCAGCGTCATAGCACTCGGTTGTTGAAGAAGCTCGAGGGTATGTGCTCCTCTTTTCCGGTCACCTGAGTCTTATACTTATATTTGCACTTTGCTAACCCCGCACCTGTCTTGGTGGGACCAAAGCTGAATTGCAAACCCTGAAGGCCATGGTCGAGAATGCGGTGGTATACTTCTACTCTGATGACCCGGCTTTGGCAGCCCGAGCGCCCGCGCTCTTGGATGGGTTGCCGACTCGATCTCGAGAGGTCATCCTCGCTAACATGAGGAAGGCGTCGAGCTTGAACCTCGGGATCCTAAAGTCACTCTACCCCCTGGTCAACTTGGACGCGAAAGGTGAGGGCTTTGCTGCAACAGCACCAAAGATGAGGCTAATAAGCTCACAGATGACTCTACTTTGACGGTGAGCCAAGTCATGGTAATGCTCCACATCGACATATCTTAGACGTAGGATTTATTTAGCCGTTGTATGACCTTGATTGTAAAATACCTTCCATATTCATCTTCATGTAACATATGTTATTGTGAATGAAGTCTTATTATTGCCCAACTGATCTCTCTCATGTGCAAGTTCTTATCTTGTCTCACCATGAATTCGACTCATGCTGATCCAACGTTTTATAAATTATACTATTTATCAGTAAGGGTTTTGCCTAGATACTAGCCTGGACTTAGTGTCTGCATATTCTCTTGGACTCAAACATTTGAAGGCATCATGCATGTGAGTTGTAGACACCGGACCGCTCGTGCAGTTTGGATTTTTTCACTGGATAATTCTGAGCTTAGTGCTCAAGACTTTGGGCACCATGCATTGAGTTCGTAGAGCATTTGAAGCCTTTGACAATCCTGATCGGGACCTTGCTTAGTTTGTTGAACTAAGGATTTTTCTCGAGTGTGATCAGGTCTTAGTGTTATAGCTGCGCGACGTAGAGCCTTGGCACACCTGACCAGACATTCGAAGACCTTGATCCACCCAGGTTACAAGGGCATCGAGTCCTTTTAGATACTCGGGTTTCTCTCAGATCAAGCCAGGCTAAGTGCTCATCGGTCATGGGACACATGGCCTGACACTTGAGCATGTGAAGTCATGAGATACTGAGGTTTCGAATGTTGACCGAGTCATGCGCTCTACTCAGTCTGCTTTTGACTAAGTGTGTGGGCTATAAGATGCTGTAGTCATCTAGCCGGACCATGTGTAGTCTTTCACATATGAGTGACGAGTATTGTTGCACAGGATTAACAAATACAACAAAAATATTATTTGATTATAGGAAACTGTTATTTGATTATAGGAAACTGTATGAGTACACAATACGACCCCATGACTGATGAATTTGGCACATGTGCCAATGCAGCAGGCAAAAAATTAAAATGTACACAGAATCACCTACATATAAAATGGTCGTAGTTGATCAATGTTCCAGGAATTTGGAACTTCTAAGCTGTCTCCCCGTTGTAGTCTATATGAGCCAGGCTGAGTGACCTCGACTACTTCAAAAGGTCCCTCCCAAACTGGGAAAACCTTTTATCGGTCTTTAGTTGTTTGTATTTTTTGTAGAACAAAATCTCCAACTCTGAAGCTATGTGAGCTTATGTTGTGTATGTGATACAAACTCATTGCTTGTTGGTGTTTTGCCGACTGAATGACCGCTACCTCACTGACGAGGTTGGGTACTATGCCAACTGGACTTGGAGAGAAGGAACAGGGGCCCCGCCATGAGTCAGCCCACTTGGCCTAAGGACCCGAGCTAGGAGACCCATTACTGAGGCAGTTTAAGAGATAATTAATAGATAAATCTTGTAAAACAGGCAAGTGGAGAAAGAGTTTTGGTCGGGTAAGATTATAACTGACTCAGTCTTTCCTTGCAAACCCTACCCCCTTAGCCTATAAAAGGAGGGGTAGAGGGGGTCTCAACCCAATGAATCATAATACACCAAGAACATAGGATGTATGGTTTTTGTCAAGGTCTTGTACCCCGGGTACCACAGGTTGCCGATTATGGCCCAAGAATCTGGATACTACCGATTCCCTCCAACGACACCTGGCTTGGGAACCAAGCACCCCATACCAGATATGGTTCCACCACTCCTAGCTGAAGAGGAGGGGCCACCAATTTAAAAAGAACTAAACCCAGGAGTAATATGTGCCAACACTTTCCCCCGTGTCATACCCCAGTTTTGAGAAGATGAAACCGAAGCCTCTATACGCGTGCCCAGGATGTTCAAATCACACGTATAGCAACAATATGATAAACAAATACAATGTTTGATAAAATAGAGTAATATCTCTTACATATTTGCTCGTAGGTCTGAAAAAGATAACATTATTGCAGTGGAAATTCTAAGTGTAGCATGAGCCTTCACAAGCGCCGGCTAATGAAGAGGCCCGCCTAACAATCATCCTCGAGATCCTACTAAAACTCCTGGTTCCAATCCTCAAATCCATCTAAACAATGATGCAGGCAAGTTTGAGTAGACTTGTGGTTGCTACTCTATAAGTGTGGGGAAAATTATGACATGAAGATTAATAGCAAGGAAGGCTAGACTTTGGTTTGACTCACAGAAAGCAGTGGTAAAACATATGCCTTAATCAATCTAGTAGAGATGTAACAACCTCATCTCCTCAAAGATAACAATCTTGATCACATCACGGAGTCTCAATGTGACTGACCCACAACCTAATAAACCCACTTTGACACAATCCAAACCAAGACTTAACCAAACCCATGCTTGGTTCCACTAATCATGTGAGGGTTCAGGCCACTCATGACCATGAGCACGAGTGTTATAACAGTTTTACACTCTACAGAGGTTGTACATGTTCCCCATGAGTCACGATTATCCTTGTAGCCGGATACCCATTGTACAGATGTAATACCCTTACACACTTCCGATGTGTGCATTAGGAAACCACTACAAGGCTTTTCAATGGTTTCATCTAGCTTGTAACATACCCACTAAGGTTTCACCCTTAGACATGTTCCCCACTGTGTTAGGCGGTGATGGGATGGGTTCCAGTACTTGAGTACATGCTGTTAGGTGCGCATGGGCTCCTGCAACCACGTTCCATCATGTCAGGCGCCAAGGCTGATGCTTCCTAAGGCCCCGGGGCTGGTAGTGCTTATCCATTGCTGAAGGCCCCCTGGGCGTGCTTGATCGAAGGCATGGTCCTTGGTCCGGGTGGAGGAGGGATGGGTGGACAGGTTGTGAAATCCTATCCGTCCACACGTATCGTAGGGTGGAAAAGTGAAGGTGTGGATTGTTCTTGGGGTTAGTTCTTTTTGGGTTGGTGGCCCATCCTCTTCAGCCTGGAGTGGTGGGGCCATATCCGGTATGGGGCGTATGGTTCAACAGTCATTTGCCGCTGGAGGGAATCAGTCGCATCCAGAATTTTGGGCCGTAACTGGCGACCCGCAGTACCTGGGGTACTAGACCCCAACAGTAGCCCCTAAGCCCTCCATTGAGCGGGCGGCCAGAGCCAGTCACTCAACAGTGGGCAAAATAGGTACTCATATGTTAATGCGGGCACTTCCACAGGTATTCAGCGGCGAGATCATGGGGATAAAGCCTCCACGGTCTTGACTGGGAATCCCATGGTGGTGCTCACATTGTAGCCCTCGAGGATGTGTCAGAGATGAAAGCTCAAGCAGAGGATAAGTTCCATATGTACTGCTTTGTTTTTTGCTGACGACTTAATGAAGCCCCACAATTTTATAAGGGTTGTCATAATGTGGTGCGGCATGCACACCGATCCTGTCCTCTAGTGTTTTGATAACCCGAAGGGGCTGAGCTACGGGGACTTGCTTGTCGGCATAATTTCCAAGCTCTCAAGTTGGCTATCACTCTGAGACTCTATACCATAGTGCCGAGTCAGGATCTGAGTGGAGTCTAGGTCACCGTTCACTGGTGAGAGCCAGTCAAGGCAAGTGCCTATCCATAGGACCAGATAGGTGCTAATCCCCCCCTGGGCCAAATCCAGACCAGGTGGTTTCAAGTGTCTTTCCCAGGTAATCCCTGGTGGGAAAACTAGGATGTCTCAGTGCTAGCCCACATGGAGGGGTGTGAAGGAAACCTCCCGGTCGAAACTCAGATATGAAGCTTGAGGATGTCGGGTCCCCTCGATGGGGCCCCAGATATGCCAGCTACTGTCCACCATTTGTGTCCCTTCATCCCTTGCTCTAGTTGCTCTGGGTGGCTCTGACCTGACTAGCAGGTTTTGCCTTTGAACCCTGAGTTTTGGCAGACCCCTTAGAATCAAGGGGACCATTGGGGATTCAACTTTTGTATCCTGTGCTGTCATAGCTAGCGTGATGTGTGAGGAGTAGGGGAGGCATGTAAACCTAGTTTACCAAGCCCCTTACTGCGTCTGAGAAGGCACAACTGCTTTTCCTCCTGTGTTGTGACACTGTGGGGTTATTAAAGCTGGTGATTGCCCTTGCGCACCCTACATCCTTTCACATGATCCACTGTCCTCTCCTTACCTCCTTCCCTACGCCTGAAAAAGAAAGAGGGATGAAAAGAGGAGAAAGAGAGAGAGAGAGAGAGAGAGAGAGAGAGAAAGGAAAATAGGGGAAATACCAGGATCTCGGAGGCATTGCTTCCCCTTCCTCCTCGAGCCATGGCGGAGCTAGATTGGGCTCCTTCCATAGTTACACTAGGCCATCTGCAAAAACTTATGAAGCAGGGGTTTATAACGGTGGCAGATCTCACGACCTGTCGTGTGCCAGAGGACCCTATGTTCCCGCGTCAGTGGAAGGATATGTGGTGTCCTTTGTGGCATTCTATGAGCGGGAATTCGGTATGCCATCACACCAGTTCCTCCACTCATTGTTATAGTACTACGACCTCAACCTGCACCATCTGATCCCCTCAGGGGTCCTGCACATAGCGGCCTTCATGACTCTGTGTGAGGCTTACCTGTGGATTGACCCTAAGTTTGATTGGTGAAATTAATTCTTCCTTGTCCGACGTCCACAGGACCAAGAAGCAGAGCTGACAGTCTCTGGGGGCGCTATTATTGATGTCAAGTTTGAGCATGGAGTAGATCCTTACCTCAAAATCCCCATGCCCCGGTTGATGAAGGGGTGGTGGAAGAAATGGTTTTACCTGAGGAATGATGATTCTGCTCCACTCCCCATGTTTTCCGGTAGCCACCCCGTTCCCCTGCCTTCCTGCGGAGATGGAGTGACTTGGAAGGACCTCGGCAAGTTGCAGCCATTGTGTGAGGCCCTTCAGCAGCAGCGGTAAGAGGGACTGACTAGGGTGCACCTTCTACAGACACTTTTCAGCCACCAGATTCAACCGCTCTAGTGGCAGAGGATCAAATGGGGTTGTATCCAGGGCCAAGCTGCCCCGACCGCCCCCTCTTTGAGGAGTTGAGCGCGGCGGAAATTGACGCCCGAATCCATAAGGTCCTGGATCTTGGGGTCAACCTGAACCCCGAAGTTGGCCCTGTCCCCTTATGGAGAGGGGTCGCTTGTTCCAGGGTTAGTATGCTAGGCCCCATTTCAGCGGCCTTTGCGATTCTATCTTTTCTCTGCGCTCACGATCTTGCGCAGGGTCTTGGAAGCAGCCACGGTGAGTCACAGGATGCCAACTCGCCAGAGGATACTGCCAAACGGGAGGCGAGGCGTGCCTCCGATGAGGAAAAGCGGGTATGAAGAGAGAGAGAGAGAGATCAATGTGCCGCTAGTCGGGCGGCAAAGAGGAAGGGGGTCGAGACCCCCCTAGATCTGGGCCCTCCAATGAGGGGGAAGTGGAAAGGCGGTGACTCTGCCTCCCTCATCTCCCCTGTGAACAACTTCACCTCTGCATCGAGATGCGGTTTCCCAGTCGGTGGGTGCCACGGTCGGTGAACGCTAATCGAAGCGCCCTCGGGCTGAGGCCAGGCCGCCTATCGGCTCACCTAGGCAACTTCTTCCTATGCAAATAATTTCTGACTATGAGGTGGAGTATGATCCCTTCGTATACATAAGTGGGGAGAAAATGGGATTGACCTTTCCCTCTGAGATTCATCAGGTTCTGGTGACCCCAGCCGCGTCGGCAGCGGCATCCCCAATGAGCCTCACAGAAGCCAGACCCCCTCCTAGGAAGGCCCGCACTAAGAACTGTCTGCCGTTGTCTGCTCGGTATGTGCATGAGGGATGTCGTATGCTTCTTGTGTAGCTTATCAACCTTGGTTCTGCACCCAAGCTTAAAATTCGTTGGTCTCTGGGCGGCAGAAAGCGTTCATTGGGGATTCTAATCTTTTGCCGATCGGTGCTATCACACTCAGTTTGAAGATCAAAACTAGATGCTCATCGTATGTATGCCCAAAATCAAGTTGTCATACGCACGACTAGAATGTTAACACAGAAAACCAATGCCTTCATTATATAAACTTTATTACACGAATATTGTCTTTACAGAGAAGACTACATTGACTCTCTCGATGAGCTGCAGTGGAACACACACCAACCCCACAGGCAATCGACCAGGGCAACGCAAGCCTCTAGTAGAAATCTTCGTTGAAGAAGTCCATATCATCTCCAGCTACTGAGCAGTGTTACAGCAAGGGTGAGTAGACTTATGGTTGCTACTCAGCAAGTGAAGGGGAAAATGTAATAATATATGTAGGTTCTAAACCGAACTAAAGTTTTATTGTAGAAAGCATCCTACATGTAAGTTTCATTAACTTTAGCAACCTAGTTACTAGATCG
>VSTD030001187.1:0-13627 GCA_008808055.3 Sporobolus alterniflorus
CTTTATCATTATATAAACTTGGAGGGGCTGCTGGAGGAAGTGATTTTGATCCAAAGGGTAAGAGTGATCATGAGGTACGTGTCATATTTTGTTTTTGACATGCATGTACCATATCTTGATTCCCGTGGATACCAATAATTTATTACATGTAAATCTGATTTTATTTCATGTCAGATAATGCGTTTTTGTCAAAGTTTCGTGGATGAGCTCTATAGATATTTGGGGCCTGATCAGGTACTCCACAATCAAACATAATACATACTCAAATATTTGTCGCATTTGACTTTTACACCAATTTTGACCATTCGTCTTATTCAAAAAATTAAATTTATGAAAAATCAAATATAATATGATTTATTACATAATGTAGTTTAAGTATATATTTGATTTTTTTCATAACTTTAATTTCTGAGCTAATCAAATTTAAACAGTTGCTGTGGGTATATATACCAAATAATAATTCAACATTTTCTGTAGGATTTTCCTACCGAAGATATTGGTGTCGGCCCAAGAGAAATGGGCTACCTTTTTGGGCAGTATAGACGCCTTTCTGGTCATTTTCAGGTATGGTGACCATACTGAAGTGCATGATATCCGAAACAATTTCTATTAGCTGCTGGAGGTGTCTTTTATATTCAGTACCCTGATCCTTGTTGTTGATAGTAAGTATTATTGAGCAAATAAAGAAATTTAGGAACTGATGTTACGTAGTTAGATAATTGGAAAATTACATTACACATGCATTTGATCGTACTATACCCAGTGGAAAATGTTATATCATTGTGGTAATTGTCCAATCAGACATTTTTTCAAGACGTCTGAAGGTTGTCCAATTCAGCTACATGCTTGAAGGAAAAAGATAACCTTTTCTTAATGCATCATTTTAATTTGAAGAATGTCATACTGCATTTGTTGTATAGTTCTGCTAGTTACTTCTGCCTATGTTGATGCTATTCATTCGATATCTGCTTTCACTCCTCGGGCTCATGAGTTTTCTTTATCTCAATTGTCCTGCTTATTGCAGGGAAATTTTACAGGACCTAAAATCTTCTGGTCTGGTTCAAGTTTCCGAACAGAAGCTACTGGATATGGGCTGGTAAGGTGGTTCTTTAATTTATCATTTGAGTCCTGCTAGTGCAAGCGTTGTGTGTGAGTGCTACAGTTGCTCGGTAAGGAAAGCATAATTAATATTTTCGGTTCATGTAGGTATTTTTTGCTCGTCTTTTACTTGCAGAGATGAACAAGGAGCTTAAAGGATTAAGGTTTGTAATAGAGATTCATTTGGTTTATTGATGTTATAATTTAGCCATGTCGCAGTTTCATAAGGTGCATGCTTTCTGCAGATGTGTGATCAGTGGTTCTGGAAAGATAGCAATGCATGTCTTGGAAAAGCTTCTGTCATGTGGAGCCATTCCTGTTACAGTCTCAGGTGTACAGAATTAAAACTCTCTTCTCTTGTTACTTAAAACAGGATACAAAATGAGGTCTTCATGATTGTTGGTATCAGAGTTAACCTACCGTAAATTAGGTATATTTATCATGATTTGAGTCACTCATTGTCTCTTTGTATACCCCATGGCCAGAATCTCATGGGTCATTCATGGCATTTATACATATAAAATAAGAAGTTAATGATGCTCTTATATGATATCAAATCCCCCTAAATCATATTATTCTTGTTTGCCTATATAGCTTCTTGCCTTGCTAGGTTTCCTTGAGTAAAAGTTGAGGGTTTTTTTCTCGCTTAGCAAACCAGTCGGTGGATTGAGGGCACATCTAATATTGGGCAGCCCGGTGCATGTAGCTCCTGCTTGCGCAGGGTCCGGGGAAGGGTCTAACCACTTTGGTTCTTATATACGTAGCAGTTTCCTTCATTTCTGCAGAGGCTATTTCCAGGACTTGAACCCATGACCTCATGGTCACAAGGCAACAACTTTACCGCTGTGCCATGGCTCCCCTAATATTGGCTATTGCGAAAATAGCTAGTGTTACTGAAACCATTGTAATGATGGCCCAACTCTCAATTGCCACTAAGTCACTAACTGTTTCAGATTCAAAGGGCTACCTGCTAGATGAAGATGGGTTTGATTATATGAAATATTCACTTCTAAGGGATATTAAGGCTCAGCAAAGGAGCCTCAAGTGGGTACATGTCTTTCCCTTTACTTTTGTCTGTATATGTTTAGTTTTTGATATATCATTCTCCATCCAATAAAGCAGGGAATATTTGACATCATATCCACATGCCAAGTATATAGATGATGCAAAGCCATGGAGAGAACAGCATGACGTTGCGTTTCCTTGTGCATCACAGAATGAGATCGACCACAGTGAGGCAGCTGCAATAATTAACTCTGGTTGCCGTGTTCTTATAGAATGTAGGTCACTTGTACTATAACAAGCATTTTTTTGTTATGATGCCGATTAAAATATATGTCACCAACTGCAGGTTCAAATATGCCTTGTACTGTTCAAGCAGTTGATATCCTCAAAAAGGCAAAAGTCACTGTTGCTCCAGCAAAGGCCACTGCTGCTGGTGGGGTAATGCACCACTTTTGAATGCTCTTGCATATCTCTTCGTTTATCCTGGAGCAATATGGTGGTTGTGCAATTACATAGCTTCGTTAGGTCTTTCCCTTGGGTTGGGTCTGAGACTGTTATATGTTTTCTCCAAATTCACATTTTTTGTTTGTATTTTAAAACAACAGGTAGCACTTGGAGAACTTGAATTGCATCCAGAGTTTACTTTGATGCAGTTGTCAGTGGAGGATTTTGAGAACAAAATTCAGGTTAATCCGGATTCCTGCTACTCCTGACTCTTGCAATCGGTGCCTTTTATCCTCACTTTCTAATTATATGAGCTTTTACTTTTGGTGTTAAGCAGGATGCCATAAAGCAAACATATGAAAGGTCCATCAAAGCTGCTCAAGATTATGAAGTCATGAAAGAAAACCCTGAGTTTGTTCCCTTGTTTCTTCAAAAGACATCTGATGCTTCCACCTGGTTTCTGTATATATAAAACTGATCTCTTCTCGTTCCATACAGGTGTTTGGTGCATGGTGCGAACATTTGTGCTTTCCTTAATATTGCTCAAGCCATGACCGATCAGGGATGTGTTTAGGCTTTTGATTTTGTCAAGAGGCTGAAATTGGACCTTGCCGCAACTGTGCAAGGGAAAACAGAAATTTCTGCTGATTAGTGGCGCTTCGGCTTCTCACCGTGGTGTTGCACAAATAATGATTGAAACACTTTAAAACTGAAGATAGTTGGAATTCACCCTTGGTTCATGCTATATAAAATGGGAGCAACCAAAAGGGAGTGGATGTTATGAATGCTTTTCTGGCAGGAAGGAATGCCCCAGGATTGTCATACAACATTAAAGAGCTCAGGCTGTAGATCACCAGTGTATTGCCCATTGTATGAACATAAATGTCAATGGAGAGTAAATAGAAGCAATTCTTTTTGTACACAGAGCCCATAATTGTTAACCCACCATTGATAGCCGGACAATGATATATCAGCTGTAAATTTGTTCATAGGATTAGCAATGATAATGATAAATTTGCAGTATTAATGGTCACAATCCCCATATGGCAGGCTAACAAAAAATAAATTGAGGACCATTGAGCTCTAGCATGAATGCCAGTCAGACAATGGTGAATTTGAACGGCATCCATTTCAATCTTTCCAGGCTAGAGTGTGAATGTGCCGCTTTGTGTAAATAATATTCCGTAGATATTGTCAACAAGATCTGCCAAAAGTATGGAAGTATGCCACATGCTCCACTAGGAAAAACATGTATGTCATACATGATAAAAAATGATGAAATTCACAGAAAAGGGGAATTATTCAGGAGCACCTTGATCTTACACAATCAGGTTACACAAACGTGAACTAGTTAGCTGTTGTGCTTCACCTATGTAACATATAACCATATTAGGCTCCTAAAGTAATCTCTGCCCCCAAGAAAGCACAATTGTACGGCCTTCAAGCCTAAGCTGATGACTTCCCTCTGGATTGTTCTGCTAAATAATGTTCAAGCATGTCCTCTTCATCATCTGTACAAAAAAATTGGTCAACATGTTTGCAAGCTAGGTTTCACTTGGAAATTAAATAACAAGTGATTTTGAGCTTGAGGAAAATTTACCTTCAAAATCATCGTCAAAGTCAATGTCTTCCTCCCCTTCCTCATCTTCATCAGCAACTGTGCTTGATCCTTTCTGAATAGATATTTCATGGAACAAATGAAAGATGTCAGGCAGCAAATAGTTAGGCACATATGAGCCATGCAGCAGGATAAAAATTAAGTTCAGCCAAGAGAGAATGTCTTGGATAAAGTACCACTGTATGCCTTCCACTTTCAAAATACTGTCGCCCTGTGAGTTTCTTTTCCTTTGGGGCTGCAAGAGCTGAATCTGGCATAAGCCTGCATGCCAAGAATATGCAATAAGTTTATCTCTATAAGCACATATTTGGGTGTTTTTTAAAAGCCATAGGAAGTGAAAAATGATAGAAGGAACATGATCTTTGATGCGTTCAACAGGAGAAAGCTAACATGTAAATCATTTTCTGGATCCTTACTTTGCACGCTGTAGGGCCAATTCAGCTTCGAAGCGTTCTCTCCATGCCAGAAAGCTCTCTACAGTAACAGCTTCACCATGGGGTACAATGACCTAACATGCAGATAAAAATATTTTCCATTATAAATTACACTGCACAACAATGACACTTGCTGGAAGGGAAATTATCCATGCTTCTGTAGTACAAAAAAGAAAAGATACATGGGTCAGTACAACAAGCAGTCAAACACCAATTCCAAATAACAGAGGATTCCAAGAAACAAACAAAAGTGATCTAAGGTCAAGAAAAGGAACAAGTGTGGTTACATTTTGGGAATAACATCCATGTCAAACACCCCCCACGAAGGGTATCTGAACCCAGTTCCAAGAAACAACCAAAAGTGATCTAAGATCAAGAAAAGGAACAGGGCTGGTTACATTGTGGGAATAACAACCATGTCAACAGCCCCCACGATCCAGCAGATTCATAAAAAAGAAGATCGAAATGATTAGGGAATACCTGCTCTTCTTTTGCTTCAGTTTCTTCAGGTTGCTCATCTCCACCATTTTGTCCGTAGTGCTCAGTTAGCCACTCTTTGGCTGATGCAACAAGAGTATAGACCATAGCCATGCCAAGATTCTCTGTTGCCTAAATGATGGATTGTACAGAAAAATTATGAGATGACGCATCAAGTGACTGATAATTCATACACCTTAGAGCATCTCTAAGAGAGCCCCATAAAATTAACCCCTAAAACGCATTTTTGGGGACTGTCGATACCCTGTAGACCGGGTACCCTCGCGTACAAGCATGAAGACAAGACAAGTTGTGGAGCGTGCTACCACGAGCCACCACGTGTCCCTCAGCACCGAACCCCGCCTCCCTATTGAGGTGGGCTCCGGCGCTGCCACGCGTCCCATGGCTCCAGACCCCGCCTCCCTGTTGAGGTGGGCTCCAACGCTGCCACGCGTCTCATAGCTCCAGACCCTACCTCCAAGTTGAGAAGGGCTCCGACGCTGCCACACGTACCAGGGCTCCGGCGCCGCCACGTGTCTGGCGGTACTCTATAGGCCGCAGGGCACAGGAATAAAGAAAGGCACACCCGCATGTTTCTAAGACGCACTCACGTGGTTCCAAGGTGCGCTCGTCAAAGCCGTTGAGGCCTGCAAGACGTACGGACAGGCGGTGTCATTATGACCTACAAGACGTGTGGACAGGCCGCTACCGTGCAACGCCGGCTCAGCTGACCACTCACAGGTGCGGCTGTACAGGTGAGGTGACCCGACAAGACAAGGCCAAGCCACTGGCCGCATGCAACGTGGCAGCCTGACATGACTAGGTGCGCTCTGCACCGCCCAGGGCATCATTTGCCTACTACTAGCTATTGTAGCCCTAGCTGCTGCAATATGGCTCAACCACTCTAGGGCCACCTGTCAGGGTCCAGATCTACATGTAACTGCCCGGCCTTATGCTATAAAAGGACTGAGGCAGCCACCAATTTCGGACAAGTCCCATTCGGGCAAGTTCAACCCTAGTTTGAAGAACACATCCAATACAAATAACCACCGTGGACGTAGGGTGTTACGCTCCGGTGGACCAAACCACGTAAAAACCCTTGTGTCCACCTTGCATGCTTGAGCTAAGCGCGAGCTAGATTTAGCCCCTCCAATCATCGAACCACAGCGAGCTGTTCTAGTAGCGGTACCGGTGAAAGTGTCGTAAACCACTTTGACAGGGACACATCAAAAACTGTTGAGGTCAATATTTCTCTCCTCCAACAGTTGTCCTTAATGTAGATTTGAAAACAATTTTAGTTGGCCCGTGTTAGCATTTAGGTTCACAAAAGTATTGATTCTCTTGGAATGTGTAGGATTGGGGGGGGGGGGCATCAAACTTTCCTTGTTTTCAGGTACAAATGAGGGGAGTTGGGGGATAAAAAACTGGGTGTTGTTTTGGGACAATGTTAAAGAAGTATTTTTTCACTAAACCCCATTAATTTGATTTATGGAGAGTTTATGTGGCTCTCTTGGAGATGCTCTTACCAGAAACAGAAGACGCCAAACAAGATCCGGTTCTATGTGGGCACAATATATGCAAGTATATATATGAGTAGGATCAGTTCAGTGACCTATTTAGAAATCCGAGAAAAGAACAGCAAAACAAATTTGAACTTGCCAACAGAATTAGTTATCTACCTGATACTAATTGCTCATTCTCATCTAGTTTTAGTTCACTCTAAATTATTAACTACAAAAAAGTGGGATTGAATCTTTGCTTACGACTGATAATTTTAACTACGATATATTGACACCAAATATGGTCGAGCAGAATACTTGCATACCTCTTGATCAAGCTTTTCTTTCAGAGATGCAAGATCATCAGGTTTGATTCCTCGTACACTGCACGAATGTTACCCATTCCAATGTCACAACTAAAACAAAGTAAGCACACATCTTAAATCAAAAGTACTATGAATTGAAACCATGGCTGCAAATCAACCGCAAAAACGTTCACGAAACAAAATCAACCGCAGGAAAAATGTTGAGTGTGCTTCAGCTATGCTGACTGATAAAATTAGTGGCAAAACCTTTTGACATTTAGCAGAGGAGATTCATCAGGGTATTTCTCAGTGTGAGCGAAAATCAGGGCCAATTGAACTGCAGATCAGTAACAGATAACACAATCAAATGAAATCTAATGCAGGCAGAGCATGCCGAGGTAACTGTATTTGATACTGATAGTCAGGGCCAGTTATGCATCCATCAACAGATTAATTTTACCTGGCACATTCGCTGACTCATCAAAGTCATCATCCTGCCAAAATGGTTACAAAGATCAATCACTATGAATCAAAAGAACAGAATGGCCGATGCCGACTAAGAATCAGAAGATCAATCACTAAAAATCACACGCTAGACTTGGCTGCGAATACTACCTGAGGGGAGAGCAGGATCTCGAAGCACCTAGCGGTGGTGCTGAGGCCGCTCTCGCTGGGGTCGATCTCTGCATAATCGCCAACATGTACCATACCAAGATCAAATCCAGTACAAGAAATCTACACCACAGGAAGACGAAAGTGCTTGCGGGAAGCAGTGACTGAGGATTGGGGAAGGACAGAAACCCTTGATGTCATCCATGAGGATGGCCTGCAGCGCCTCCACCTCCATCTCTTGCTCCTGCTCGTAGTCTTCAGCCGCCCATAGAAATCATGCGCAAACAAAGAGACGCAGTTAATAGCAGAGCAAAGCGGGAACCCCGGGCGAGATGGGGATGGACAGAGCAGCTTAGGGATTCAGGACGTACCAGCCATGACCGGTGCTTGTGGCTGTTTATCCAATCGGAAAGAGGTGAGTCCGTGAGTGGGAGTCGTCCCCGGCGGCAGGCGGTAGGAGGTGGAGGTGGCGGCGGCGGTGGACGTCTACGGCAGAGGCTGGGATTGGGAAGGCGAAGCAGCGATTTTTTTTAATTTCAGCACCTTTGAAATTTCTTTTTTCTAAAAGGTGGTTCTGTCTTCATAAATTGCAAAAACTAGTTTATAAACCCGCTGCTGCCCATTTCAAATTAAATATATTTTTACGTTAATGTGTTCACATGTCATGTCAATAAGTTATTTAGAAAATAAAAAAGGGTCGACTAGTTTATCATCGTGTGTATTATTGTGCAGAGAGATACGTGAGACAGCGATGAAATGAGAATGACGACGGTGGGTAGAGCTCCAATAATATGGTGCTTTGGCTAAGGAGGAAGCAAATTACAGACACGGTTGAGTGATGAGGAGAATGAACAAGGTTAAGATGATCTTTTTATAGCAACAGATGGTGAAAGTCGGACGGTCCAATGAGGGTAGCCTGCGGCAGTAGTGCGGATTCAATGCTTCAGTTTCCATTTGAGAGGGGAGACGACGGAACAAAGTGTTACCAGAAGATGAAGCAGAGGCAGCGAGCTTATCTTGGCTCAATGGAAAGGAAGCGTGACTCGACACGACGACGTGACGACGTTGGCCAGAGGAGAGGCGGGCACCGAAGAGGGAAGAGGGAGGAGGCAATTGGGCTGACGTGAATCTTACTGGATTGAAAAATAAAGAAAATCAACGCGGTCGATTCAGCTGGTGCAAATGGATGGTGAAGATTTAAAACAACGATGAGTTAATTTAATATTTAAAAAATATAAGTAAGTGAGATCTAGTTTTATTCATCTTATCGCGTAGAACACAACAGTGAAAATAGAATTTTGAATGAATATTATATGAGTGAGATTAATTATTTTAAAATTTTATTATTTTACGAAATCTCAGATGATGTTGGATAGATGCTGATCTGACATGACTTAATTGAATACTTGTGTGAATACATTATATGATAAGAGAATTGACTTAAATAATCCTTAATGAGTTTTGCCTATATAGTTAGATATGATAACATCTTATTGCCTTTTTATTAAGCTATTAGATCCTAGCTGCCCTTTAATAGCTAATCATTAGCGGTTGGTAATTTTATACCTTGTTTCTGGCAAAACTTGTAGAAAGGACACTCCTAATGAGGATCATGTTTAGATTCTTGTTGCATCCTATCCTCTCCATCATCCTTCTGATATTTATTAATGAGAGATGATGACTCTACTGTACTAATCATGTTGATAAGAAAACGATTTTCATCGGCTCCTTGTCTATAGCAGATTGAATTTGTTGTTTCTTGCATTCATTCAGATGTGCAATCGCATGTTTTGTATTAAGCGAGAGGAGACTTAAGTACAGCAGCAACAGGCTTGCGCCCGTGCGACCTAGTTACATGGGTCATAATCTCGCACTAACATCGACCTGACCACTAGCCAAGCACGACACCAGTCCTGAGCCATGCACCAGGTGTTGTCAACTAGAGCAACCGGAAGCTTGCTTCTATGATGGAATACCATGTCGTTCCTTTGCAGCCAGACGCATCAAGACACAGACAATTAGAAAATCAAATGCTTGGCGATGTGGTTTGGTGACTCTTGCATGATTGAAGCCACCGGTCAGAGAAGGTATCATGCGGTAAGGGGGTGAACTCCTGGCAGCCATAGAGTCGAAGAATCTTGAACCATACTTCACGCGAGTAGATGCATTGCAAGAGCAGATGGTCGGGGAGCTCCGAGCTTTGTGAGCAGAGGGTGCACATGTCATTGGAACTAAAACCATGTCGGTGCAGGCACTCATAAGTCCAACATCTACCTAGGAGTACCAACGGCTTGAAGAATCGGCATTTGCTTGGGCATGAATCTTCCACGGTTGCTTGGTGCAAAGGATCGAGGCTTCACCCCCAGACATGATGGAGGGGTCCCAGCGCTAGATGAATGCATCAAGTGTGTCCGGGTCCGCGGTGGTCTAGACATGCTGGAGGCACTGGTGAATGTCTAATTGTTGCATAAGCACTGGTATTGTTGGTGCTCTGGTGATGTCACGGATCCAATCATCATTTTGTAGCATCGTCACGACCGATCTTTGTCTCAGGCAGCGTGTTGGCACCACAACTAGCAGGTTTGGGGCTAGGTCCGCTATGCGTTGGCCCTACAACCACGGGTCGCTCTAGAAGAAGATGAGCTTTCCATCACTGAGTATCATCTGGATGGAAGCATTGAAGACCATTGTGGTATGGGCATCCCATGGGCACTCTAGCTCCGAACGTTGAAGCCAGTGAGACCTCAAAGCGATACCAAGGAGTTTTAAGTCCATTACTCCCAAGCCCCCTACGTGCAGGCGTCTTTGAATATGATTCCACGCGACCAGACATTTGCCATTTTGAATCACCTCGGTTCTCGTGCAGAGGAAGACTCTCATGATCTTCTAAAGAGCTTTAAGCAACCAACCCGGTAACCTGATGCTAATCGAAGTATAAATGAGCATGACGCAAAGGGTTGTCTTGATGAGAGTAAGTCGGCCACTTCGATGCGTAAGCCTGCCTTTCCAGGCTGATAACTTATCATCTACCTGATCCACCAAAGGCTGAAGAGCAAATTTTGGCAGTTTTGTAACTGATAGTGGCATTCCATGTACTTGATTGAGAAGTCAATTTTCTCGTAAGAGAAGATAATGGTGGCTAGGGTAGTTTGCTCCTCCGAGCATCGGATCGGTGCCAGCTGTCACTTTGCCATGTTGCACCGGCCCCCAAGAGTTCTTGAAGAGGGACAGAATAGCACGTGTCATTTGGAGGTCTTGCTGCTGCGGTGACATGAACAGGACTAGGGATCTTGCATTTGTTTTGTGGTGAGATGGGGATTTATGCTATTTACACCACCTTTTCTTCTTTAATTCCTCAGCACACACGGCAAAACATGATTCGATGGCAACTAAAAATGCTTCTCTTGAAGTAACAGGTCAAAATATTTTGTCGGTTTTGTTGACGTCAAAATAACATGGCTCACCCGGCAATTCTATCTTTACCCAGGGCACAATGTTGTCTTTTTGTTCCTGGTCCATTTAATGAGGCTAACCTCGTAATCTTCAGCATCAGACTCTGATGAATACTACTCTTCAAGATGCGCCACCGGATGGTTGTTATTTTTCATTTCTTGGAATCAGCTTTCATGTGCTGATGCCCTTTGCACCAGCTCAGCTAAGCTTTCAAATTCTTGAAATGAGAATTTCTCATGAATCAGTGCAATTAGACCCTGAAAAGACAGATCTGTCAATTGCTCATCAGTCATATTTAAACTGAAACATGGGTTGCAAACATCTATGGATGTAATTAGCAATAGTTTCTCCTATTTGCTGCGGAATTGGTATCAGATCTGTCAACCTCATCTTGTTGGAGTTGGTCAATAGAGTCCACCTTCCCATGCCTTGCTCGGAGGCAACTCCTTAATCAGTGGACAGTGAGCCCACTGTCCGTGCATCTCATATACTTATATTTTTATAACCCACTTAACTTTATTCTCTTGACATACAAATTATCCACGTCATACCCCAATTGCTAACTGCCACATTATCCATCAATTGCCAAATCACTACTACATTATGTCACAAAATCTTGCATAGTAAAAAACATAAAAATGATTAATCTCACTCAAATGATATCTATTTTAAATTTTATTTTCACCGTTGTGTTCTACACGACGAGATAAATAAAATAAGATCTCACTTACATAGGATTTTAATAATTTTTAAATCAACTTAATTTCTTATATATTTACATATGTTTATATTTGTAATACATTTTAAATTCTGTTTTCACATTTAAATTTTGAGTCTTTTCAACAAAATCTTAAAACATCTATTTTTGAAAAGATTACAAAGCTTGGTTTGATTCTACTCTACTCTATTTTTAATTCAAAAGTTTTATTTTTTCATTTAAACTGCAGCAGCCTAAATTCTTCTTCACAATTTTCTTTCGGTCCAAGAATCTCTCTTTCCCAGCCCATTCCAATTCGGCACCCTGTTTGATCTCCGCAACAGTATCCAGCTCAAACAGCCTTTCGACCCAACTACCTGACTGGTTGTCTTCCACCTCAAGTCAATCCAGATGTTGCTTGACTCCTACTGCCAACCGCCATTGCACGCCGTTGCATCCTCCGATCACCCCTCCGCACGTGACCAAAGAGCTGCCCCACGTGCTCCTTTCCCGTTCTAAAATAGATGTTGCCACCTCCTCTCTTCTCATCCACAACACCGTCTCCCCTCCCTCCTCCGTCTTATAAAAGGTGTTGAGAGTCTCACAATCTGATGCTGCATTTGTCGAAGTTGTTTACGACACTTCCACCGGTACCACTACTAAAGCATCCTGATGTGGTTCGTTGATTAGAGGGGCTAAATCTAGCTCACGCTTAGCTTAAGCATGCAAGGTGGACACAAGAATTTTTATGTGGTTCAGGCCGCCGGAGCATAACACCCTACGTCCACGGTGGAGGTTGTATTGCGATGAGTGTTCTACAAGCTAGGGTTGAACTTGCCCAAAATGGACCTGTCTAGAATAGCTTGTCCTAAATTGGTGGCTACCCGATCATTTTATAGCACATGGTCGGGCAGTTACAAGTAGACCCAGGGCCCGACAGGTAGCCCTAGGGTAATTGAGCCTTACAGCTTCTAGGGCTACAATAAGTAGCATTAGGCAAATGATGCCTTGGGCAGCACGGAGTGCACCCCGTCACGTCGGGCTGCCACGTTGACGACGGCTAGCAGCTTAGCCTCTTCCTGTCGGGTCATCTCACCTATACTGCCATGCCCGTGAGTCGTTAGCTAGGTGGGTGTCGTGCTGTAGCGGCCTATCCCCACGTCTTGCAGGTCATAATGACACCGCCTATCCGCACATCTTGCAGACCTCAACGACTCTGACGCACGTGCCTTGGAACCACGCGAGCGGGCCTTGGAACCACACGAGCGCGCCTTAGGAACACACGGGTGTGCCTTTCTTCATTCTTGCATCCTGTGGCCAGCAGAGAATTATCGGACACGTGGTGGCACTAGAGCCCTCTCCCACGGGGAGGCGAAGTCCGGAGCCATAGGACGTGTGGCAGTGCCAGAGCCCTCCCCAGCATGGAGGTGGGGCCTGGTGCCGTTGGATGCGTGGCACCACTAGAGCTCACCCTTGCAGGGAGGTGGGGTTCGGTGCCGCTGGACACGTGGCAGCGCCATAGCCCTCCCTTGTAGGGAGGCGGGGTTCGGAGTAGTGGGACATGAGGCAGTGCCGGAGCCCTCTCATGTAGGGAGGCGAGGTCTGGAGCCGTGAGACATGTGGTGGCTCATAGTTGCACGCTTCGCTGCTTGCCTTGTCTTCATGCCTGTTGCAGGGGTACCCAGTCTACAGGGTATCTACAGTGGCCCCTGGGCCCACCTCAGGAGGGGTAGTGAACCTACAGGTGGGTCCATCCTTTTGGCACCCTACTCAATTATCTTGAAGTTTTCGCTCGGTAGTTGAAGCAGTTAGTGCGCCCTGGTGCATGGGACACGTGGCCACTCCTGATTGGAGGATCGTTGTAACACCCACTTTTTGCAAGAATAAAAATTTTGTGCAAATAGGAGTACATGTAAAATTATAGTACTTGTGAAAAACTTTCCAAAAAAATAAATCTTGCATAGGATGCATTGCATGGCATGGCA
>VSTD030001189.1:0-13627 GCA_008808055.3 Sporobolus alterniflorus
CGATGAGTGGTTCCCTACTGCATACTAGTGCTGCTACCTTCTGTCACGCTTTTAATCTGGAACAGTAATGGTACATATAAGTGTCAGCAAATCAGCACAAAGGGCCTAGCTAGATATAGGTCACGTACGCTTTTTAATTTCTAGGCAACAGGTCACTCAAATGGGCTATAGTGTTGGAACACATCTGTTTGCAATACATGAACAGTGCAACCACTGTGCATGATGCCCGTGAGAATTAACAAATGACATGTGCTTAATCACTCCAAGCTTGCTATATGTTTGCCGAGGACATTAGGTTAGCCATAGATTGATGGATGGTCAATAATGGAATACAAATTCTTTGGGATATGATACACTTTATTTTTATTCTTCATAGATCACCAACCAACTACTGGCACCGCCATTTATTTTTTACTTTGTCTATGTCCCTGTTTAGATCTATTGAGTTTTTATAAAAAAAATGATTTCTAGCAATAGCTTTTAAAAACTAGTTTCTAAAAAAATAGGTGGAGTGTTTGGAGACCAGTTTTTAAAAACTGGTTCTCATCTTTTAGAAACTCGAATGACATGATTGTTCCTCATTTAATTTACTCATAGAGAAAGGAAGAGATAATTGTATGAGCTGTAAATAATATATAATTAATGAAGGGCAAAAGATAATTAGCAAAAAAACTGGTTTTAGCTAAGGTGGGCTAACTAATGAGTTTTTAAGAAACCGGGTTTCTAGTTTTTAAGAACCAGAGCAAAAACTGCTCTGTTTGAAGGTCTATTAGTTTTTTTTTCTGAGAACACATGCCCATTAGTTTTTAGAAGCTGAATTCTTAAAAACTCAATGGATCCAAACGGGCCCTATATATATCACAATTATTCTTTCATCAAGATATAGAAAATGTTCATACTTTGTATCAATGACCACCATATCAATTTCTAAACTGACATAGCTTTCTCCTAAAAAACCATATATGTATATGCTTCACCGCAAGACTCTACAGCACTTTGGTTACCAAATACTGATTGTTGCAATATATTTTCTTTTATTATTAACGATGACGTGAGCTAAAATGCTCCATCCAATAATGCAACTTACCAATTATATTCTTAACATGCTATTGGTAGCAGCTTATAGATACCGTAATGCCAAAAGTTTTGTATGTGACCTATATATTTTTCGAAATATAATGTGTGGTCAATTAATATCCATGGTACGGTCTTACCATAAATGTGCAATATTCAAATGATATTTGTTCTTACCATACATGTGCAAAACGGCTGAAATGATTTCTGCATGCAACAATGCTGCTAATAAAATTGATGCAAAGTGTCAAAGTGCCATCTATTCATCTGGATATTCGTTTTGACAATGCTGCTAATAATATGACATACACCTTTTGTGAACCTTTGACTTCAGCATTTAAACTAACAGCAAAATATCATCGATTCTGGGATGGAATCGGCTCAAAAGAAACGAACTCAGAGAACAAGACATACTTGTCTCTCTATGCGAATAACATGCATGAAAGTTGTGAGGTCAAAGGCCACATGCTCGTGGAACTGCAGCAACACATTGATAAAAAAAGGCAAGAGCAGCAGCTCCTAGAGAGAGATACTATAGATTGGATGAGGACAAGTCACTACAGTAGTAACACACGCGTACACTTTGGAGTTGCCATTGCATGCTGCTAATCAACTCAATGACAGATAAACTATGTGTGTCTGTGTAGGGCCAAACATCTTTTGAGCTAAGCGCCGTCTCACCTTTTTCACTAACTTGCTTTAAGCGCTAACAAGAAAGTTTAGTGCTCCTAAGCAATTTGCAGCATTACCTCTGACATACCAATTGCCAAATCAAGAACAAATAACATACTCTCTTCCTCCTCTTTTTGTTATCGTCATTGTCTTTATTAGTTATGTTCGTCTTATTAAAAAATAAAAATATTATATATTTTAATATGATTTTTTATTAAATAAAATTCAAACACAACATATAATTTTACATATGTAAACTAAAATTTTAAATAAGACAAATGATTAAACATAAATAAAACAATTAACAGCTAAAAAAAAGAAAATGGAGGGAATTTGTTCCTGCCAAAACGAAGATATAGCAACAAGAGCCATTGCTAGGAAGTGCACACACTAGTCTTACCTTGATGAAGTGCTGCGCTCCTTGGAGCCGTCGGAATTGTCGGCTGAGGAGCACTCCAAGTCACCACCGCCGGCCTGGCACGTCGCACCCTCCAATGAGGCGGACGGGTGACTGGCAAACGGCTGCCGGTTGATATCATCCCCAGCTGACTGAGCCTGCTCGGCGTTCTGGCGGTCGTCGTTCTCTGAGCCACGGCCATCGATAGGTCCTAATTGATTTTGGCATAAGAAACGTTGCTTGCCAATGAGTTTTAACGCATGATTATTAGTGTTTGCTAATCATCAGATTATGTGCAATGAGAACTGCAGTATGGTTTACCTGAGGTTGCAGGCTTGCCAGTGCTCTTCACGGTCCTATACATCTGTAAAAGGGGGAGCAAGAATGACCACGACGAAAGCAAAGCTGCAAACACACTACCTGCTTCGGATTGGGAGGGAAAAGGCGTAAAGCACCCCGGATTGTACAAAGATTGCTGATCGAAGAGATGGCAGCAGAAGCACAAAAACCAAGAAAAAGGCAACCAAAACGTCATGGGCGTCTCCCTCTCTAAGTTCTCAACTCCTCCGTCGTGCAAACTAAGGCTAGCTTAGATTCCTCCGTCGTGCAAACTAAGGCTAGCTTAGATGGTTAGGTTTCTTAGAGTGAAATTAATTCATCTAGATTTAAATCTCAGATTTGATGTGGGTATTACATATTTATGACTAATTATTCTTTCAGTGGTAGATGACGTCTTCATCGACAGTGAGACACTCTTTGACCGATTTCGTAAATCTTAAGAAAGTCGATCTATTCTTTTGAAGATACTCATAGGGATATGATGTACGTGCGTGTATTCATAGGAGGTGAGTGTTAATACATGTATGGGTATCTACGTTTATATTATATATTATGTGACATAAAAAAACTCTCCCTACATTTATACTGTATGACATAAAAAAACTCTCCCTACATTTATACTGTGTGACATTAAAAAAAAACTCTGGCCCCCTCTCCCTCCTCTGATGCGTTACTGAGTGCTCTCGAGCTTAGCTTGGTCAGCATGCAGGAGCGGACACGCATTGCATTATTGAGCAATGATTGTACCTTTTCTTGTACGCACTCCCACGCATCTCATCTCACTCTCCTCTAGCAAGTGAAGCTCTCCTATCTCTCTCTAGGGATGGCTGTTGCTTGCATGGTCAGTCGCAAGTGCACAAGCACACCAGGTTTTTCTCTCTTTCATTCTGCTTCAATTGCTGCACAAATCCATTGGAACTCGTGTGTGCTCAGGCGTTTCAGAGAAGAGGACCTCGCAATACATGAACTGGACGAAGAAGAACGGTGGCAAGAAAGCCAAGAACACAAAATTAAAGAGTCGAACGGTACTAGAACGGCGTCGAATTGCTCACTGGCCTGCAAATGACTCTTCACATGCGCTAGCGTCAGATCCTTCATGTCCATCAGCTCAAGGACCGACTTGGGCGTCGCACCTGCATGCATGTGCGGTTTGGCAAGAGAAGAATCAGCCCGTGTTGATGTGTTAATCTTGCATGAAATCATCCAAAATTGCCAAGAAATGGCTGCTTTAATTGTGTCCGGGGGGTTAGAGAACTAAGAGAAATGGATCGGAGCTGAGGCGGCGACTCACGTTCGTGGCCGCCGAGGAGCTCGACGGCGTGGACGAAGCGCGTGTGGAGGGTGCTCGTCCACCGCATCCGTGGCGCGCGCATGCCGCACCCGGAGGCTGGGAGCCGCGGCATGTAACGCGAAGACGCCAGGCCGCTGCCGAAGTGATGCTGGCGCCGCCCGGCGCCGCCGTATCCGGGGAGCGTGTCGGCGAGCGCGCCGTGCAGTCGGCTGGTGCCGGACATCATCCGGTGGTACGAGGATGGCGAGAGGTAGGTGGCGTCAACCGGCGCCGGCGCCGTCGTGGAGCGCAGAGACGACGACGGCCACGCCGATGAGGGGTAGGGACTGTAGAGCCCGACCTTGGCATGACGCTGCCGGTAGTCGCCGGCGCCTCCCAGGAAGGTGGAGTCTCTTCTGTAGACGGGCACTCCGTTGATTGGCCGCGCCCGCGCCGTCGCGTCGAGGGTCATGCGCGGCACGGTTACCGGCAAGAACGCCGCCGCCTCTGCCGACGAGGAGGAAGGGGAATTCGCCGCCATCGTTGGCCGCACCTGCCACGGCGCCAGGGCGCCAGCCGCCCCTTCCGTCCGCGGCGGCGGCGGCGAAATCGACAGCTCCGTCGATGCTGTGGATCCGTTCAGCCGCCGCCACGGGTCTCCCCCCGCCGCCGCGCCGCGTCCCCCAATTCCAGCTCCCAGCCCCGGAGCGGACGACGGAGACGCGTCGTTGCTGCTCGGCAGACTGATGTGTAGCGACAGGTCCGGCGCCGACGCAGCCGCCTCCATAGATGCAGCTCCCTTGGCCGCGGCGTGCGCGCACCAGCGCAACCGGCCCTGGCGGCCTTAGCTCAAAAAGGGATGGATAGAACGGGAAAAGCTTAGCTGCGTAGAAAAGGAAGGTTCTTGGTATTCTTGGGATCAGGTATTTGTTTCGGCTTGTGTTTTGTGGTGTCTACTTCTCCACTGTGTGGTTGTGGTGCCTCTTTTTCTGTGTTTCTACCAAACCAGAAGAAGCCATTGCTCGCGCTCTCTCTCTCTCTCTCTCCTCGTCACTCAACAAATCAATGGGGATATTTGGGCATGCATGTATCCATTGGTTTATTATGTTGTCAACTTGTCTTGGTTAGGTTTTGGAATTCAAGGGGCTTGAGAATGATGAGAAACATACAGTGAAACGAGTACAAATACAGAGGATGGGAGACAGATTTGCTAGCAACGTGACAACAAGACGAGGCAAAGGCTGCTTGTGTAGGCGCACGAGAGTTACGGCCCTGGGCGGGACCAAAAACGGGCCAAAAAGTATGTTTATGCTTGGAGTTCACGAAACTACACACTTTATGGGAAACATTATCGCAAAACCTCCCCTTTTAACATTTTTTCACACAAATTCACTTAACTTCACTTTGTTGTATGGAGCTATAGTGGTTCCAAAGCACGAGGCAAGTAATAATTTTTACCAGTAATAAGCTTGTTTGATTATATTTTTTTTGATAAAAGGGTTCCCCCCAGGTTCATTACGATATAACGGCATCAACAGGTTCATACAGAGGTTCAACCTTTACAGACTCCACAGCGTTTACATCTATTACATTTGCCACATTCAGTCGGGCGTCAGAAGTAACATTCGGCAACACAGAAGCTCTTGGTTCACAAACTGAACGACTTTCCTGCTCCACCTAGCCAACGCAGGGGGGGGGGGGGGGTCTTGCCTCCAGGTCCCCTGCCCACCTCTCCAACGGTTTCTGGATCTAGCGCCTATCTCTCAACATCCTCGCGCATCTTCCAGTCAACTGATTCATCCTCATCCACTGCACATTGTTAAAACACATATCATTCCAAAATTTCCACAATGCTGCAGCAGAAATAGCATTCAAACATTTAAGTTTACTGTCATGAATCCAATATTTGACAACTGAAATAAAATCATTGTCCACAATAACATTGGTTATCTCATAAATGCACTTCCACAAGGACTGAGCAATGTAACATTCAAAAAAGAGATGATTGACATATTCTAACTCATTACAAAATAAGCAAGTTTTGTCATCTAAAATTTTCCTCTTTGCAATATTATCTCTCATTAGAGTTTTATCATTGGCCAAAAGCCAAAGGAAGATATGCACTCTTAGTGGAACACTTAACTTCCACATTACAGGGGTATAAATCTGCTTGATCCCTCTATTGCTAACAATAGCATACAGGGACTGAACAGAATACTTGCCCACTAAATTGAACTGCCATATAATGGCATCTTGTTCATCACTAAATTCAAGACAGGAAGCAATTTGAACGACTTCTAACCATTGATTCATAATCCTCACATCTACTGTCCTTCTAAAGGAAAATTTTAGGTTTTTGCCATCCCAGACCTCTCTAACAGACTTTCCCTGTTCATTCACAATGGAGTACTTTCCAGAACTGGGTAGCAAGACTGCATGATCCAAACCATTGGTCCTCACAAAATCTAACCTTCCTCCCACCACCTATTTTTCACATATATCCCATCTTAGCAGCCTTGACAGTCCACAACACCCCTTTCTAAAAGGGAGAACCATGTCTATCATTGCAGCAGAAAATATTGGGGGAGTTAGGGTTATATTTAGCATCAATGATAGTTTTCCATAGTTTACCATCAGAATCAAGGTATCTTTGAATCCAGAATGTCAGGAGGCATAGATTTAAATCTCTAAGGTCAGGCCCCTAGCCCTCCAAACTCCTTCTGGGCAATTAATTGCTAGTTGGCCAAGTGGTACTTATGATTCCCCTCCTTGTCATATAGAAATTTTTTCCCATTTGTGAATTAATGTCTTTAATAGACCACTTTGGAAATTTTATCACAGACATAAGTATATAGGAATACTGGCTAGGCATGCTTTTAACAAAGCCATCCTAGCTGCATGTGACATCAATTTCCCCTGCCATCCAGGAATCTTATTGATTATCTTATCTAAGTGTCAATTCTTCATTTTGGTACAATTTAGTATGGTTTTGACGGGCTTCACTATCCGGGGTACCCCACGTACTGGCTTAAACATCTAAGCTTGACCCATTTAGACTACCGAACCACGCTTATTCGATCCATCACATGAATTCGGCACCCGAGCACGAGGCCATCCAGCTCCCATCAGACTCGGCAAGAGGACCTGAGGTGTTAGCTCGCCCCTCGAAAGGCAAGCCCTATAAATACTTATTAAACTGCAATCTCTGTCAACAAAAGTTTTCTGACCCATTTTTCCTCTTCCTCTGAGTCTACCCTCGTGTAGTGGTATGAAAAGCTTATCCATTTTTCATCTTTTACGTAATCCATGCAACATTTGACCACTTCTTCTATTGTGTAACCTTCCATAATACAACCCTCCGGGTGGGCACAATTCCACACATAGGCCTTCAAAACTACCAAGAAATGCTCGTACGGAAACATACTGTGTAAGTATAGTGGGCCTAATGTGAGAATCTGATCCACGAGATGTATCATTAGGTGTTCTTGCATCTATAAAAAGGAGGAAAGCCCATCTCAAGCATGCACATAGTCTCAATCATGTATGCTTTTAGATCATCCAACTCTTTACGACCAATCACCTTCTGTGAAACTGTATTGAAAAAGTAACACAAGTGTGTGACGAGTACTTTGATATGCATCAGTTTGATGGCCCTTATTGCGATTGTGAGAAAAACCATCATTATCATATGACAATCGTGAGAATTGTAGCCGGACATAGACAAGTCTTTCACTGAGACTAGTTTGGTGATGTTGGATGAGAAACCTGTGGGTACTCACACCCCACGTAGGCACTGACAGAATGTTTTTTTGCTTCAACTGTCAGTGAGTAGCTAGCTGGGTGTAGTTAATGCTTCCCATTGAGTCTTAACTTAGGATGAAGCTCTGGTCTTAAACCAAACTGTACTAGGTCATTATGAGATTTGAGTCCATCTTTCGTCTTCCTCGGCATGTCTAGCAATGTTCCAATGATGTTGTCGATTACATTCTTTGTTACATGCATCAAATCAATGATGTGGCAAGTTTTAAGATCCTTCCAGTATAGAAGGTACTTGAAAAAAATTGATTACTTCTTAAAAGGCATGTCAGTTGAAGTTAGAGTTTTCTTTCTCTTTTGTTCCTTTACCGTTCCATTCCCAAATACAACTTGAATGCTCTTTACCATTTCAAATAGAAGTTTTCCAGTATACCATTTTGGGGCACTATCTTTCTCAACCATGTTGTCAAAATGTCTTTTCATCTTACGGTACTTATGTTTTCTCTCCAAGAACTGTCGGTGTCACATGAACACCAATTTTCTAGATGATGAAAGGTAAACTGATGCAGTTCCATCCACACAAATTTTACACCCGCTCTTTCCTTTAGTTTGCCCTGATACTGTAAAGCCCCTGAGAGCATCATGGATGCAAACAAATATGATTGCTTTTAGCGTCAAATACTCCTGCTGATACTGGTCCCACATACACACTCCTTCATTCTAGAGCTTCGCCATATCTTCCATGAGTGGTTCCAGGAACACATCAATATCGATGCCAGCTTGCTTTAGACCTTGGATAAGAATAGACAACATAAGATTCTTTCTTTTATGACATAAGCATGTTGGAATGTTGTACATCACGAGGATGACCGGCCATGTGTTGTGCATGGTCCTATTTTCACCAAATGGATTCATTCCATCACTACACAAAGCAAACCTTATATTTCCACTCTCCGCTGAAAATTCTGGATACTGAAGATCAAATTTTTTCCACCAAGTTCCATCCACAAGGTGTCGAATCTCCTCATCATTTTCCCTACGCTTCTCATAATGCCAGTGCATCAGTTCTGCGTCCCTAGGGTTGGAGAACACACATTTCAAACGCTCAATCACTGGAAGGTACCACATCACTAAGGCAGGAATTTTCCTCTTCGTCATGTCCTCTTTATCAAGACTAGCTTCGTCATCAACACTCTCTGGACCTTGTATCAACTCACACCACATACCGGACACTTCGTGTTGAACTCATACTCTTTACGGTATAAAATACAATGGTTGGGACATGCGTGTGTTTTGTCCACACCTAAGGACAACAGACATATAAGCTTCTTCGCTCTATAAGTGCTTGCGGGAAATGTGTTCGCCTTGCCAAATCATACATCCGCGCTCAGTCCATCCTCTATATGTCCTCCTACATATTTTGATTAAATTAATACGTGCACGATATATATAAAATAATAAACTAGTCGCACATTATTTGCATATAAGGAAATTTTTGTCTTATATTTACTATTTGCATAGAAGAAAATTTAAGGCAAGATTAGAGACCCTTGCGAATTTTGAATTTATTTTGATTTTGTTTAAATAATTTGGTAATTCTTCCAAAATTCATATAAATTCATAAGTAAGTTAGAAAATTGTCAAATATTTTTTGTTGTCTAACTTTTAATCTAATCTAACAATTAAAAATAGAAAATATATACTTCATATATGAAATTATTAATTAATAACTAATTAATCTTTGTTAATCAAGATTCTAGGCCTATTTATAGGGGATTATCATTGGTATCGGCTGGCTTAATGTCGGCGATACCAATAATCATAGGTGCCGACTACGTAAGGACGATCAACACAAAAAATACAGATCTTTGGTGTCGGCCACATTAGGACGACCGACACCAGAAATGCCCACCCTATATAGAGCACAATCCCGCGTATTTAAAACCTTGAAATCAGAGGATTTCGTAATGACGCCGTCAAGCTGCCGAAATTTTCTGGTGCGTCGCCGTCACCGTCACCATCACCGTCACCGGAGCACTGTCGTGGCCCTCTCCTCAACCATCGCCATCACCGCCCCCGACTATGCTTCCGGGTGCCAGTTGCTGCCTCTAACTCTGGCACCTCCCCGAGCTGTGCCCGGCACCGCCCCCGACCCCGGCACCGCCCCCGCTCCTCTAGCCTCCGTGCCCGCCTCCACCGCTGCCGGCTCTCCTCAACAACAGCAGCAAGGACTTCATCTATAGTTTAGGTGGACTGCCTCTCTGCCCCCTCTTCCGATTAGCAAATTCTTGAGAAACTTGTTCTTGCTATAACTGGTTGCTTCCAAAATTCACCTTGAGAATTCTTGTTGTGGTGTTATCAAACAACATATAGCATGTTAACTAGAACTGGTTGTGGTTATCTTTTAGTATGATGTTGCTATCAAAAATTGTGGTTTTGATGATATACAAGTTGTATTGTTTGAAATACAGGTTCTCAAGTTTTGATGATATACATGTTCTCAGGTTTTGATAATGTGTCAAGATAAAATTGTATAACCATCAAGTGCACATTCTTGAGTTCTCTGTTTTATTCAGTTTTCAGAAAGTAACATGTATGTCAAGGTTAATGTCTCAAGTTAATGTTGAGAATCAAGATACATAGAATCAGTTAACCTGAAACCTATATGAAAACATATGATACATGTCAGTTTATCCAAACTGATACAGGCTGTTGGTGTGGTAAGGTTATTATCAGGTTTTGCTGTATGTATGTTAGGTTTCCTAGTAGCTCATCACTTTCCTAGTAGCTCATCACTTTCCTTTGCTAGTTTTGGCTATGATCATGTTGTCATACCCGGGTTTTAAGCCAAAACCAAGTACTCATCATATGTATGATCCAGGATCAAATGTTCCACACATACGGACCAAAAGTGTTCACAAATAATCAAATGCCACGAATAAAGTATAATTATTACATAAATATCATCTCTAAATACTAAGGACACTCAAGCGAAACGGAACAGAACAACGGAAGACTCCATAACTCCACAGGAACGGCAACGAGGGCAGCGCACAACCTAAAACTCCTCGTCAAAGAATTCTAGTCTATCTTCTCTTTCTGAGCAGTGGGTTTGAGTAGCAGGGGAAAAATAGCAAGATTGAGTACACTTATGTTTGGTACTCAGCAAGTGTAGGAATAATATGATATGCAGAGGGTAATAACAAGGTAAATAAGGTATAAGGCTATAAGCAAAAAAGCACCTACACTTGACTCTCAATTTATTAGCACCTAATTCTAGTGTTAAAGTTGTAGTCTAAAACTGCCTAATTAAGTTGAATTTAAGTATGTCACAAAGTATGATCACAAAGGCACAAAGGGGCACAAAGTAATCACAAATCTTCCACAAAGACTAGACCAATACTATCCCATTCCCATCCAAACCATCTAACATAATCCTATGTATGAGGCTTAGGTAATAGTATTAAAGCATGCAAGCCAATGTGTATACTAGAGAAAGAAAGCATATATGATCAATATGGTCAAGGGTCACTTGCCTTCCTCTCCCGCTAGCTGCGGCTCAAAGTCTTGAATGTCGAGCTTCTGAAGATTCTTGAAGTCTTCGACGCCTAACAGTAGCAATCGGAAACAAGTATTACAAATAAATAAATAAACACTACACCAAACAATACCTAACGACTAAGCAAATAGTACCAACAGATGCTACACATCGCTATGAACCCATGAGCGCAAGAATCACATAAATCGGAGCTACGGTTAAGAAGTTATGAAGGTTTGAATTTAATAGATTAAATTGGTAATTAATATTAACAGATTAATTAACGTATGGACCTAATTGTAATTATGAAAATTTAAATAGGGACCTATATGTAAAATTATAGGGACTAAAATATAATTTCAGAAAAGTTCAGGGTGTTTTTGTAAAATTACCAGGCACCGGCTATTTTCTGAAATAACCAAATTATTTTTCTATTGAAAAAACCCGTGGAATAGGTCCACGGTCTCGTGGACCAAGTCCAAGGCAGGCGGTCCATGGACCATAGAATAGGGAATGATTCTCGGTCGTCGACTCTTAGATGGGCGTCACAGATTTAAATACCCGATGGGGTATTCTCCCCATCTAATCATGGCCGCTAATCTAGAGCACGACAACTGAGATTCTCTGAAGGGTGATCCAATCTGGAGTGCTGGTTTCACGATGGGTGGCCACGAATTGAAGCACCAAATCGATACGCTCCTTTTAATCTTGACCGTCAGCGGAGTGACGAGCAGTTTAGGTGCTCCAGCCGGCGGTAAAGGCGGCGCGTGAGCACAGCACGGTGGTGCTCCATTGATGCTCGCCGGTGACGGGTGAAAGAAGGATTTCATGGCTAAACTCATTGAAGAATCACTTTTATGGAGGTGGCATGACAGAGAGAACTCACCGGTGGAGTTTGCAGGATGGTGGGGCGGCAGGAGAGCAGCTGGCAACAAGAGGGTCTCGGCTCTGGGTTCCCACGATGGTAAAATCTTGGTCCGGTGAGCCTCAGGCTCTGGGATTGCGTCAAACGGTCACACCTACTCGGCCTCATGTGCATAGAGGCCTTGGTCGAGCTCGGGGAGGTGTGTAGTGGCTCGGCGATGAAGTAGAGCACCGACTAGGGCGTTAAACTGGGTTCTGGCAAAATCGGTAGAGGAGGGCTCCTTTTATAGGGCTTGAGGTTCTGGTCTCATAGCCGACTCAGCCTCCCAATGATCTTATCTCAAAAATGAATCCAAACGCAAGGACTTGAGATAGAATTGAAATGGAAAACTTCCTTAACGTGAAGAACAGGGAACCGACACTGATCCTACGTAGGGGTCAACAAGAGGGAGATGGTCGGGTGGGTCAATGTAGGCTGCGCTGGGGCACAAGCGAGCCACACGTGAGAGAAGCAAGGGAAGGCCAGGCTGGGCCGGCGGTGAGGTTTCAGCCCAAGGCAAAAATGGTAAATGTTTCTTCTTTTTTTCATACCTTTTTATAGATTCACAAATTCACTTTAAATTTAAATCAAATTTAAATTTCAAATGATTCATATTCATAAAATAAAATATAGGGGCAGTTCATCACTCAATAAAACATGCAGTGGCATGAATGCAACAAACAATTATTTATTTAAATAATTAATTTTCTAGAGTTTTATTTCCAGTTGAAAATCAGGGTGTTACAAACCTACCCACCTTCAAATGAACCTCATCCCTGAGATTCGGACGGATCGGAAAAGAAACTTGGAAACTCTACCCTCAACTCTTCTTCTCTTTCCCAGGTAGCTTCTTCCTTGGTATGATGTCTCCATTGCACCTTCTACATCTTGATGCTCTTGTTTTGGGTAACTCTTTCGGATGTCTCTAAAATCTTGATGGGGTACTCTTGATAAGAAATGTCTTCTTTAACATCCAAGTCTTCCATGGGTATTTGCTCTTCAGGCACACACAGACATTTCTTCAGTTGAGAAACATGGAACACATCATGCACATCTGAGAACTGCGGTGGCAACTCCAATTAGTAAGCTACTTCACCTCTCTTCTCCAAAATCTTCACCTCATACCTTGAAACGACGCAAACCTCTCATAGGTGACACCTTGAGATACATAAAATATTTGACTTCAAAGCTCGGTTCTCTTCTCCTATGATCGGCGTAGCTTTCTGCCTTGATTGAGCAACTTGTAGGTTCTCCCTAACCATACAAACTTGCTTTTCAGCTTCTTGCAAAATGTCGGGACCAAAAATATTCCATTCTCCAGTCTCATTCTAAAACAATGGAGTTTTGCATCTACGACCATATAGCATCTCAAATGGTGCCATCTTCAAGCTTTTGTAGGAGAACTCGGCATACGACACACTCTTATCCCAACTTCTTCTATATTATAGAGCACAAGCTCTCATCATATCTTCTAGAATCTGATTTACTCTTTTGGTCTGACCATCGGTCTGAGGATGATAAGCAGAACTGAAGAGCAATTGGGTATCCAAGGTTTCATGCAACCTTCCCCAAAACTTCAAAGTAAATTGAGTTCCTCTATTAGACACAATCTTCTTTGGCACTCCATGTAGACAAACTATCCTCAACATATACAACTCTGCTAGTTGCAGTTTAGAG
>VSTD030001190.1:0-13626 GCA_008808055.3 Sporobolus alterniflorus
ATCTAGCCTAAAACTGCTGGGCCGTCTTTTGATACCAGTATGTAATTTTTATTTGTTTTCGATTAGTTTAAAAATAAAGTAATCAACAATAAATAAAAAGAAACAGAGTGAGTAATATATCAGACCCAGAAAAGAAATGATGCTTACTAGACGTGGGTATCCAAATCATGAGATTGGTTCACAACTCGTTCCATCCACAATTATAGCATTCGCTGATTCGCGGTTTAGCACGGCTACTGCTATACTGTTGCTTCTTTCACGAGGTCCTGGTACAATCGTATGGCCGGGTGCTCCAAAGTTGCTGAAGAACCTTTTAATTGTAGGGAGTACTCCGTACTAGCTAGCGAGCAGCCCTCATGGTCGATCGTGGCCGTGGGAGAAGCTGCAGCTAGCGATAATTACGCTCATCGAATGAATCTACACGGTGAAGTGAACACAAAGCAGTGTCTTTCCTCCTCACCTGTGTGATGCTGAGTTTCAGAGGGCTCTGTAGGGTCTAGCTATATATGGGTGAAGTGAAGGGACAATTGCAGGCCACGTTGGGGGCAAGGGCGCTGAACGACGTGAGGCGGCTTGTGCTTTGTCTGCCTTGCATTGGACTTATTACCGTCCCCACCCCAGCCTTCTGTCAACCTTGTTCTTAATGACCGTCTTTTCTCCTTCGCACGGCGTGTGTGAACTGCTAATGACGTGGTGCTTCAAATTTCATGAGAAAGAAACATGGGTCTTTAATTTCGCATCATAAAATTGATATGGAGCCGCAGCCGCACACAGTTCAAGTTCATGCCGTTCCTTGATCTGTACTGCGCAGTACAGTAGTTGCTCTGGTATACCTCTACTATTCCTGGGAATTACTGTAGGAAATGAGTTCTGTACTGCACCTCACAATCGCACATGTTCATAGACAGTCATAAAGCATTCCGTATGCATGCATGGACAAGGCAGCGAAGAAAAGTGAAGGACTGCACTACACTACACCACAGCACGCGAGTGGGAGTCAGGCGCTCTCGATGTACAGACCATGCATCAACGTATGGTGATGATGGTGTTCAGATTACTTGAGCTTACTGTGTTTTTCAAGCACCTGCTGCCTCTGCCTCTACTGGCTATCTGGCAGTAGATAGAAAGCCGCACCCTGCTCCGTGGCTTTGCATGCACATGGCTGCCTCTCATTTCCCACCTGCGAGAGTCTGTCCCGATAAATTCAGACTGAACGCAGAAGAATGGTGCCCGCTCCAGCTTGAGCTTCTCTCGTCTCACAAATATCAGGGGCCCTGCCCTGCCCTGCCCTGCCTTCTCAGCACAGGCACTCATCTCACGCGTGGTGCCAGCGCTCGCACAGCACGCATAGTCAGCGCTAGCTCCTCCACAAAGGTTCTCCGTCCGGTTGCCGCTCATGGGCGTTGCTTCTGGTTCGTGAGATTAGCAAGGGAAGGCGACCGCCGGTTCTTGCATGGCAAGAGCTCGGAGACCGGGCGCTGCGCAGCTGCTGCTTCTCCTGCTGCTGGTCGTGTCGGTGGCTCGACTCGGGGAGGAAGCGGTGCGTCGGTCGCCGGCCGCAGCCGCGCCGCCGTCGTCCGGCGGCCGGCGCGGTCTCCTTCACGCGGCAACGAAGTCGTCTCGGCCGCGACGGTGGAACTCGGCGGGCTTCGACGAGGGCAAGCACGAGGTTCCAAGCGGCCCGAACCCAGATTCCAATAGGTAGATCCGTTCAGCTGCTCTGCTCCTGGCGCTTGTGTTTAGGTACCCCTCTGCGCTGCTCCCGGAGCTTTGAATCTGCTCCAGTGCTGCTCATATATATCTCCTTCATAAGAGAATGAATGCACAAATAGACGAGCGTTATAAACCGGAACAACTTGCATTGCTGACTCATTCTCTATTTTGCATTTTCATTTGCACCTTGTATTTGTACAGATTCATTCTCTATTTTATGCAATTAGGTAGGGGCACTCACCCCTCCTGGCTTCCTAAAAAAACTTGCACTGCTGAGAGGAGAGCTCCTCGCGACGCGTAACTGTTACCTACTGAGACATGCCTCAGCGTTGATGGCAGCAGTTCGGTATCGGTGTTTATCTATCTATCTACGCGTTGCTCTGAAAGATACTACTGTAGTACTCATTTCAGCCAGAGATTTTTCGCCTGCAGGGGTCTTGTTCTAATAATTCTGTGCTTGGACCATGGACGCTGTGTTTTTTTGTTTGTTTGCTGTGATGGGGTGTGTCCTTGGCACGCTGCTGATCAATAATGCCAGGCGCGGCGCCGTGTCTGCTTGCATTTGGCCCATCCACGCATCCGCTGAAGCCAGGCAGCAAGCGGACACGGTCAAGTGTGCGCTCCTGCATCCTGTCATGTCAGCTACGACCAACCAATCCATCACGCATGCTGAGCTGAGGAGGATATGCTACTGCTTCCATGGACACTGCTAGCAAAGCGGACCCGGGCAGCGCAGCCATACAGATGCAACAAGGGCTCACTCTTGAGTCTTGACATGACAAAAGCTGAGTAGCAAGCCTCCATGCATGTCTCAGTATTCCTCGTTCATACGTCAATCGATCGGATGCTGCATTTGCAGCTACTTCTCCTCAAAACATTTTCCTGGAGATATCAAGTGCTTAGTACTTTAATTGGCACCCGTACGTCGACCAAGTTTTTGTTTTCCTGGAGCTACCTGTTGGGCTGTTCCACGATTTTGAGAATTCTGATATCAGCGCAGAACGGGCATCCCCCCTCTCCTCTACCTCTACTAGATTCTGGCACTGCTCGGCCCACCGGGTGAATGGGCCTGGAGAGGCCTCAGCATTAACTGGGCCAGATCTGAAGCATTCTAATCGGGCTACTATTATATTTATGGGCGAGGCTTGGTCCGTTTGTGTGCACTTGTTGCCTTGTGATTTTGCCTGAGTATTAATGGCAAGAAAATGAACTGGCTTTGCTCGGGCCAAATCTGTCGGCACCGGGCTCGAGAAACTGCAAAAGATCTGAACGCCCGAGCTTTTTCTTTCCTCTGAAACCTGCGAGCACCGCCGACAGTCAGTCTGTTTGCTAGATAGCCGAATGCTAATCACTCTTTAGGTCAAAGGTATGTATATAAAGTTACAGTGATAACTGTGATAATCTCCGTCGTAATCCTCACCCATCTTGAGACCACTGATGCAGAGGCGAACTTCGACACACTCTCCTGTTATGTCAGGAGTCCACCATTCGAACAAAAACAGTATTGACCATCCCCTCCTACACAAACACAAAGATATACCCATGCATGATCTCCGCTCTGAAATCTTCCTCCTACCCCGCGTCTCCAACACAGTCACCGCACCGCGACAAGATCGCTTGAGGTCCTCCAGGTTCAGTGACACAAAAAAGCCAGCCGCATTGTTAAATCTTTTCGCGGCCATGTGATGAGACGACGGCATCTACTACCGTCGCATGAGTAGATACCCGATGATTTTTTCAAGACCAGCCGGTTCTACAGTAGTAACCACAGTAGCTAGGGCACATGGCTATTCCACCCCTCTACAGTACTTTATATGACCCAGTAAAGTACCTACCACTGTGCTAGCGCTGTTTTTTTTTTCTGTCTGCTCCCATGCCATGCATGCGTGCCCGTGAAAACTGAGAGCGTAAAACCATGGTAGTACGTGCGCGCATGTGGGGGAGCTGTTAGCGAACTGAACGTAGCCGTAGTAGTGACCACATGCACGCGTTGCGTTGCATTCAAACTTTTGGCTGTTGGCCTGTTACTATATTACAGACGGCGAGGATGATGATTGCCTAGATTAATGAGAGATGATGATGGGTTATACTGTATATGGAGAGTAGATACAGTACGTACGAGGTCACAGCAGCGGCTTTTTCTCTCCTCCGATCGAGGCCGTACGTGAGTGATAGATACAGTACGTAGAGCTAGCCTCCGTCTCGTGTCTCACTCAGGTGGTGGTGTAGTAGTACATTAATATTCAGAGCGTCTTTGTCGTCGGGAGGGGACGTCCAAATCTTTCAGATCCGCGTCGACCGGCCGGCCGGTTGAGTCCGAATGAACCTGTCAGTCTCAGCTGAACAAGTCAAACGACCGTTCCACAACTTTCCTATCAATAGCTCCGGGCGTTAGCGCGCAGCTAGATTCTCTTTAATAAAGAGTTGGATTTAGAGTCTAAATTCATTTATCGAGGAAATCTCGAATTTAGAGCGCAAGTTGGGATACAAACACGTGCAGCAGCCAGCGTGCCGACATCTCGTTCTCCTCGATCGCTTTTGTTTACCTACGTGGACTCCGCTCCTTTAAAATCAGCAGCATCTCATCCCTTCCTTTTCCAGTCCACAATTATTCGTCTCACACTTGCACTACCTTCCTCCCTCCCTCGTGCCGTCTTCAGGATCCCGATCAGGTGTTGACTAGGACACTGAAAGTGGTGCGTGCCTATCTCGGGACAGCTTTACCTCTCTCTCTTTTCTTCTTCTTCTTCTTCTCTTTTCTCGATTCGATAGATATTCCCAGCTGGAGAAAACGTTGTCTCAACAGTACTGTCTACTGCATAAATGGTTCTGTATGCTGCTTTAAAAGAGTGTCCGTAGTTGATAAAACTGTCCAGATCCACTGGCAGCCACATGCCTGGGTAATAGACTAATAATAGTATTATTATCCTACTTGCATCTCGGAACCAGGATCGATGAGCCATGCAAGTACCGTGTTTTCTCTTCTGGAAAAAACCCTGATCCCTGCATCCCTAAATAAATTGAATATTCGAGCGGAAAAAAGGAGGGGGACGCTGATGTGGTGGTGTAGTCTGAAACTGCTGTGTGCGCGCAGCATTTCAGCGGGCCAGGTCAGAAACAGCTCCGACGCGCAGCAGCATCTTCGGGGCCTCAGGTTTGGCGGCTGGTTGTGTCACAGTCGCGCAACCCCCGTAAGTACTAAACGTGCCATCGTGTTAAACGCGTCGTTAACCGCATACGACAGATACCAAGGGACCAACGGGTAGAGTAACCATAGTCTGGTGGCTGGCTGCTCCCCTGAGCAAAACGATGGGCTGGCATACTCCGACCTGCCATAAACTACTGGTGTGCTGAAGGAAGGCATTTCAGAGGTGTTGGATTAAGCCGCCCAACGGAATAGGACTCGTGTGCTGATCAGGGGGGGGGGTGTCAAACGATCTGTGTCTTTGTTATAAACCTTTTGATGGATACTAATCGTGAGGTTGATCATGATCTACCCTATGCTCTAACATCTCCACTAATTTAATCATTAACGTACTGCAGCAGCAAAAAAACATCCCCGACCTGAGTCATCGCCAGCCGCTAATCACATACCCCCACCTACTCATAAACATCCCCCGTCCCCGCCTCCGCCGCTCCTCCCCTTCCAATTCCCCGCCCCACACAACCCTACTAGCCCGCCCGCGCGCCGCAATGGCCGATTCCGGCGACTCGTCCCCGAACTCGGACGACGCCTCGGAGCCCTCCGCGGCGGCGGCGCACGCGCCGCCGTCCAAGGTGCGCCTCATGGTCAGCTACGGCGGGCGCATCCAGCCGCGGCCGCACGACAGCCAGCTTGCGTACGTCAACGGCGAGACCAAGATCCTCTCGCTCGACAGGCCGCTCCGCTTCGCCGACTTCGCCGCCCGCCTCGCCGCGCTCCTCCCCAGCGGCATCGGGGGCTTCTGCGCCAAGTACCAGCTGCCGGGCGAGGACCTCGACGCGCTCGTCTCCCTCACCAACGACGAGGACCTCGACCACCTCGTCCTCGAGTACGACCGCCTCCACCTGCTCCGCCCCGCCTCCCGCGGATCCACGCTCAGGCTCAGGGTCTTCCTCTTCCCCGTCCAGTCCCACCCGCCGCCGTCCGGACTGCTCGGCCTCAAGCCGGAGCGCCACTGGTTCCTCGAGGCGCTCAACACCGTGCCGCAGCCCAAACAGGAGACTCCCGCGCAGGGGTCCTCCCCGCCGCCGCAGCAGCAGGAGTCCGTGTTCACGCAGCAGTCATCCCCGCCGCCGCAGCAGAAGCAGGGGGCGGGGCCCGTGCAGCAGGGGGCGCCACCCGCGACGGTCCAGGAGCCGGCTCCTCCGCAGCCCATGCTGCTGACTCCCGTGGGCCCCGACTCCCTCTTCGGCCTCGACAACGGCTTCGCGCCTCCCCCGGCGGTGAAGGTGAAGGACGCGGCGGGCGATCCTCCCACGGGCCTGGACAACGCCCCCGTCGGGATGCCCGCCAAAAATGAGGACCGCTCCCCCAACCAACCGGGCGACCACGTCGCTGTCGTCTCACCCGTCGTTTCACCTGGCGAGTACCAACGCCAGATCCAGGAGCTCGAGAAGCTGCAGGTCGCCGACAACGCCTCCCACCAACCGCAGCAGGCACCAGCGCCCGCCGCGCTCCAGCGGAACGGCAGCGACGACTCCCTCACCCGCGCGCACCCTCCCGCCAACGCCGAGTACTACGTCCCAAAGTTCCCGGAGAAGCCCCCGGTTCCGCCGCCATCACCTACTCCCGCTCCCGCCACGGCCTACCTGCCGATGCCGGGCAGGTACACGTCCGTGGCCCCTGGCTCTGGCGCGGAGCACGCCCCCATCTTCTTCATCCCCTCGCCCCATGGCGGCTACTACGCCACCACCGCACCCCCAGGCGCCAACTCCTACCCCGCCATGTACGCCGTCGCACCGCCCAGCGCCAACGGCTCGGCCGCGACGACCTACGCCCCGCCCCCGGCTCATCGGCTGGGGTACGACAGCAGCGGCATGTCGAACGCCACGGCCTACGCCCCGCCCCCGGCTCCGCATCAGGTGTACTACGACAGCAACGGCCGCGCCATGTACTACGCCAGCGCGCTCCCCCAGTACGCTCCTGCTGCCGCCAATGGCATGTCCGGGCCGGGCGCGGCGCTCGGAACGGAGCCCGCGAAGCCGACCGTCTCCTGATCACCAGCTTACCTCGCCTTGTCGCCTATGGATCAAAGGGAGTTTTCCAATTTTCCTTTCATCCGTTAATACTACAGTATGTCCGTCGGATTCGTTACTGTCTCTAGTATTCACCTATGTAAGTATTCTTTTCCCTCCTCGGTTCTAATTGTCTAGAGTTTTGGCTTGGCGTTCATGATATGCAACAACTGGACTAGTTCCTGGTGTGTGTGCTTAGATGTACATACAGAGTCTGTCTGTGTGGACAAGAATCAGATATTATATTAGCCTATGGGAGAGTCTTGAGATGTTGGTGCTATTTGTTACTAGTTCTTTCGATTGCTGTGTCGATAAATGTCAGCAGTGCTAATTGCCCATGTGATCTTGGTTCTGTATCCTGTTCCTTGTCAACTGCTCCCTCGTGGGCAACTACAGTGAACTCCTGTGCTCATCACGGGAGACCAGCTTGCTGCATTTATGCATGTATCAGCCGAGGCACATGTTGGCCCACTCATTGTTGTTCACTCACGCGTGTGATGCTTGTTGAATGCCTTCATAGCCTCGACTACCGTAATTAGTTTGATTCAAGTCCAGACGTTCCTCTTTGGTTGGTTTGGATCAGGTGGTTGAATGCAGCTGCTAGTTTGACCATCGATGATTCCTGGTTCTGTTGCTAATGATCACCGTTTATCCTCATTTTGATTTGATGTGCTTAGTTTGGTACAGTGTCTTCTTGGTCTCTCTGATCCTCAGATTGATGTGCGAAATGGTGATGCTAGACCAGGCCAGGATAACTGAGCTCTGGAAAATTACCCTCTGCAGTGTGAACGGTTAATGGACATCTTTTTTTTTATCACTGTCTATCTGTTCCCCAGGCCTTGAAATGTGGTAAAGTGCTTTATCCGCCTCAATGCTTCTACTGGCTCTAGCCTAAAAAAACGCGGGAGCACGCCAAGTAGAGCAGCTTGGATGCGTCGAAGAGGATCTTTCATTCTTTCGATGCCCATCCGTCTAAGGGTATGATCCGCATGCCCCTTTTGGGGGCAAAGATGGTTAGCTTCTGCTGCGACATGGTTGGCTTTTGACCAAAGCGTTGTTTCAATTCGTGCCCTTTTTGCTGTGCTGATTATTGCCGCTTTTACGGCCTGATGGGATGGATCCCTGGCCTTGGTCTCTGTTCAGCCGTAGCAGCAGCAGCGGCCGTTACCGTTTCCTTGCCAGGCACCCGTGCGATTTGCCGCACTGCTGCTCAGTCAACTGAAGTGGAAGACGAGCACCGGATCTGTTGGGTTAGGGTTAGAGCAGCATTCGGCACTGCATGCATGGCACATGTGCTGTCGTTCGCGCCACTGGAGCTGTTGGGGCAGAGCAGCACTCGGCACTGCACTGCATCCACCCAGGAAGGCAGCCATGGCACATGTTCCGTGTTTGCGCGCCACTGGGGCAGAGCAGCACTCGGCACTGCATGCACATGGACAGGGCATACCGATCGGCCGGGGAGCTGGAGACGCTTTGAATGCGCGCTCGTTTGGTTAGTTACCGGGCAATTAATCCAGTTTGGTGATGGTGTTCGTGTGCTTGGCGTGTGAGGTGGCAACGTACCTGACGCTGAGGATGGTGGCCCAGACGCATGGGTGTCATTTCTTTTCTTATCGTGGATGCGCATCCACGATAGCAGGAAAAAATCACATGATCTGCATACATCCTTATTACTCTTTCATCAGGTCATTTCCTTAAGGCCAATGAGGACATCAAGAGACACACACCGCTGTTTGCCGAGTAAGTGCTGCTTGTGCTTTACTCCTAATGCTATATTTTTATGATGCCTCAGGCCCTGAGCATAAGAACAACACGATGTGGAGAAGTTGATTAGCCTGGATGGGGCCCTGGGGAAGAAAGAAAAGACTGGTTGGCTCGGCAAGATCGCTGTCAGGGATCATGATTATCGTACAGTGTTTTCCAAAAAAAGAAATGCTGATGTCGTCTGAAGTGGGCTTTCTGGGTTCTTAAAGTCTTACGGGCCTTGAGTTTTGGAGTACTTATTTCTGATGTAGAGGGTAGAAGCTGGGCTGCAAAGGAACCGGTGCCGACATGGAGCCCACCCACAAGAATTGCCGTGGGCCGTTTGAGCAGCCCACCGGAGGGAAGCCGTGGTCGGAGGAGAAGGACGATTTGCTCCTCTCTCTCGGTCGGTGACGCCACGGGAGACGACAAAAGTCCGGGACTCTGCCGCGTGGGTTCTCAAACCGCGGGTGGGTGGGTTCAAGGATCCAGCCAGCTTTGGAGACCGGAGTTTACTCGTTTTCTCGACGGCGGAAAAGGAGTCCAGTATTGGAGAACCAACGAGTTTCTCCAGGTTTTGGACTCGGCGCCGTCACCGTGCCAAACCCCCCACCCACAAGGAAACGGAATATCCTTGCCCAAAACCCGTTGGCTAGCCGTGCCGCTGAAACAGAGTCTAATCAATCTCCGCGCGAAGGAAGTCCCAGTTGCGCCTGCCCCAACCACGACCTCGCCACCACCTTCTCTCTTCTCCTTCCGGTATAAATACAGGGCACGCGGCGTTCAGAACGACACCACCACATCAAACAACAAGCTCTGTCCAAGGGCCGACAACAGGCTCACCGACTTCTTCACCTTCCAACAGAGGCTTTTGCTTCTTAATTTCTACACATACTCCAGCAGGCCGGCCATGTCGACCACTCCCAACAACAGTGGCGAGCAGCTGGTGTGCGTGACCGGAGCAGGCGGCTTCATCGGGTCGTGGGTGGTGCGGGAGCTCCTCCGCCGCGGATACCGCGTCAGGGGAACCGCGAGAGACCCTGGTAAGCGATATAAGTTCATGGTGTCTGTGTCTGGTTACTCCGTCGCACAGTTGCATAGCACTGTGCATTCGTTTTGTCCCCCTACCGATCAATTGCACCAGGGGACAGCAAGAACGCGCACCTGCTCGCGCTGGAGGGTGCCGAGGAGCGCCTGTCCCTGTGCCGCGCCGACGTCCTCGACTACGACAGCCTCCGCGCCGCGTTCCGCGGATGCCACGGCGTCTTCCACGTCGCCTCGCCGGTGTCCAACGACGCTGTAAGCATCCCATCTTCCCCTGCTCCCCTCTCGACTCTGTTCACTTCGACACCACCTGCTAACTAGCCAACTTTCGCAGGAGCTGGTGCCGGTTGCCGTGGAGGGCACCCGCAACGTGATGAACGCGGCGGCGGACGAGGGCGCGCGCCGGGTGGTGTTCACCTCGTCCTACGGCGCGGTGCACATGGACCCCAACCGCAGCCCGGACGCGGTGCTGGACGAGACGTGCTGGAGCGACTACGCCTTCTGCGAGAGGACGGACAACCTCTACTGCTGCGCCAAGATGGTGGCGGAGGCCACGGCGGCAGAGGAGTGCGCGCGCCGCGGCCTGCAGCTCGCCGTCGTCGTCCCCTCCATGACCATGGGGCCTATGCTGCAGCACACGCTCAACTTCAGCAGCACCCACGTCGCGCGCTACCTCATGGGCGCCAAGAGGACCTACCCCAACGCCGTCGCCGCCTACGTCGACGTGCGCGACGTCGCGCGCGCGCACGTGCTGGTGTACGAGCGCCCCGCCGCGCGCGGCCGGTACCTCTGCATCGGCACCGTGCTGCACCGCGCGCAGTTCGTCGGCCTGCTCAAGGAGCTCTTCCCGCAGTACCCCGTCACCGCCAGGTGCGAGGACGACGGCGCCAAGCCCATGGCCAAGCCGTACAAGTTCTCCAGCCAGAGGATCAAGGACCTCGGCCTGGAATTCACTCCCCTCAAGAAGAGCCTGTACGAAGCCGTCGTGTGCATGCAGCAGAAGGGTCACCTGCCTGTCATCGCGCAGCAACATCAGCGTGCCTACTTGTAACACAAATCAGAGACTCCTGATCATGACACACAAGACGGTCTTCAATGTGTATTTTTTTTCTCTTTTTTTCTTTCTTTTTTCATTTCAACCATGAACCATTCCGATTTACATCATCAAAAAAATACATGTAATTCTCCCTCCTATTGCGATGAATAATAAAGTTTTTCTTTCATTTGAATTGGGAACAAAAAACTAGTAGAGTATTCTGTTGGTGGAATATCTGGAAGGAAAGGAACATGAGGGTGTTTGATACTAAGAAAAAGAATGAGTTTCAAGTCGCGTTGTCAGCTAAGGAGGATATCGAGCTGTACCATCAAGTTTTCAGTGGTCTGGCGCAGTAGTGTTCTCATGCTATGTGTTTTTTTATCCTGTTTCAGTGGTCTGGCGCAGTTGTGCTCTCCCGGCTGTTTTCCCCTGCTGCAGTTTCTTCAGGCCGCCGGCTTGAGTTTCAGAGTCTGTTCGCCTGCTGGAACCGGTGTTGCTGCGCTCCTGGTCTTCGGCAAGTCTCTCTGTGTGTTTTTAGCTGGCTCAGGGGGAGGCCCCGGTTGATCTTGTAGCGGTGGCTTTCAGTATGCTGTTTGTGCTTATGTAACCATTGTATTCAGACTCTTTGGTGTAGGAGCTTAGTTTTCATTTCTGTTTTCTTTGCGTCAGCTCGTGCTGACTGCCTGTATGAACTATGTGCTTCTTCTCTTCTTTATGTAAAGGCAGAGCACATGCTATTTCCCATAAAAAAAATCTAGTAGAGTACATCCGTGGTTACTGAATTCATGATTCAACCTTGGCCCGATTGACCTGGATGGGACCCAGATAGAGGGGGATTTAATCCCTCACCAGTTTTTTATTTGACGGGAATCCCTCACCAGTTTTAGGTGGGGATTTTATCCACTTCATTCGAAGTCAATCCCCTCATTTTTGGTTCAAACGAACGGACCCTTAGGTGTCGATCGTTTATTCATATGAGGGAAGGATTGGATAGAAATGGAGAGGAATTTTTTCTTTGCAAGTCATATGTGGATTTTCTTCTGCTCTTTCCACCTGTTTCCTCATGGTCAGGGTTTAAAAATTTGATGGGAACAAAAAAATCAGCCCCAGTGATCCCGTCGAATTTCGTAAAATTCGATAAAATTTGGTATAATTCGGCTGAATTCTGATTGGAGGAGGTATTGCACAGTAAAAATTCGAAAAACCAAATATCAGTCAAATTTACTGGTTAATCAGAGCGAATTGGCCAAAATTTGGTACGATCCGTTTGAAATTCGGTGGAACAATAGAGATTATTGAAGTTGGAAAAATCAAACTTTAACTATACCAATATTAGAAATTTGGAATAATGTTTTCACCAAAGGCCTTCAAATTCACTCTAGTTTTTTTTACCATATTTGTTCCTTATACTTTGTGAATTTAAAAAAAATCAAAATTTGATACCCATTTATATAAATTTGATGAAATTTAAATTTAAATGTATCAAACGGTCGAGATTTGAAAAACTTTTTTCGTCATACTTCTTCGAATTCACTCTAGTTTTGTACATATTTTTCTATTTTTTGAATTTCCAAAAAAAATTGAATTCAAAAAAATCTAGGACCGGACCGATCCCGTCGACTTTCGTCGAATTTCAGCAAAATTTGTTGAATTTTTAAACCTTGGTCGTGGTGACCAGAATAACCGAACGATGCCTTTGTCTGACTCCAAGAGAGCCAAAAACAAAAATGTCTCTCATATTGTACCATGCATTGTCAAATTCAGCTCCAACAGAACATGCATATATAATATGCATTTTGCATATGAGGATAGATGATAGTTAATAATGGCTCACCTCTCTCTTCATATGTATTTCTTTATGATCCACTTGTCAATGAATAAAAATACATGTTTTATTGAAGATGTGAAATATTTACCTATCTAAAATAGAACATTTTTAGTTTTACCTCTCCAAAATATATTGCATTGTTGGAGTCACTCTAGGAAAATCGGTCAGAAAGCCCAACAAATCGCAGCAGCCCACCGACGCGCTACCCGCGGGGACGACGACGGCGTGCTCAACCGCGCGCTCAGACGACACCTGAACCTCTGAGGCGAGCACCTCTCCGCCGCCGCAGCCATGTCGCACAGCAAGTTTCGCGGCGATGACTCCGAGGACCTCACGCGCCCGGCCCCTCTCCAGCCTCCAGGCCATCCTCCTCGCCGACAGCTTCACCCTCAAGTTCCGCCCCATCACCCTCGAGCGCCCCAAGGTACCCGCCTCGAGAACCCTAAACCACCTCGACCTTCTGCGTCGCAGGTTCTGCTCCCGCTGGTAAACATGCCGATGATCGAGTACACGCTGATATGGCTGGAGACGGCAGGGGTGGAGGAGGTCTTCGTGTTCTGTTGCTCCCACGCGCACCAGGTCAAGGAGTACCTGGAGAAGGCGAGACGGACCGGGAAGCGAGCGGCCGGGAGCATGGCCGTCTGGGCAGTACGACCACGGCGTGGTGAGTTTTGATCTGGTTTCGGCCGTGATTGCCAATCCTCTTGCTACGCTCGACTACCTCGTTAACAGAACAGAGGCGGAGCTGGAGCTAAATGGTGGGGCCCGCAGCTCTTTGGGCTAATAGGATTGCCTAACCAAATATATGGTGAAAATCTGAATCATTTAGTGTAAATTTCATTTTGTTGTGGGTGCATTTGCACCCAGTCCTATGAACTCGTTAAGACTATTGACTTAAGGACACCTAGGAACTCTGCTATTGAAGCCCAGGCATCTACACCCTCCGGTGGAGCAAAAATTGTCGCTTTGTACATGTTCTCATATATCAAGAAAATATAAAATATATTTGCTTTCCTTTTTCACTGTATTCTTTTTAATGTCTCAG
>VSTD030001191.1:0-13620 GCA_008808055.3 Sporobolus alterniflorus
TGTCTTCCTTGATGAACCTCTCAATCCCCCCTCAAAATTTTTTATAAATGATAGGGCCATAATTTCACCGAGTTTTCATCATCGCATCCTTTGCACTTACTACTCACATTAATAGACGAGGAAACATTCTCATTGCATACAACATTCTCATCATTGCATACAACATTCACATTCTCATGTATGGACAACATATAAAGCTGGTCTTGTTAGAAGGCAAGACCAACAACTTTATTGTCAAATAAAATCAAGCACTGTTTATTGCGAAATGGGCAATTAAATCCATCATCATCCAGACATGAAATAGAAATTATGTTTCTACTCAAAGAGGGTACATAGAGAACATTATGCAAGTGAAGTATGAAGTCATTATTCAATTCTAATAGAAGTTCTCCAATTGCTTCAACTTTAGCTTCGACGCTATTGGCGACTTTAATGCTTCTTTCTCCTCTTCGAAGCTATTGCCACACGAATCAGACAGGAGCCAGAAGCCCCTGTTCAAAACAGTAGAAACCGGACAGTCCAGTTTTAGAAATCGGACACTCCGGTTTTGTCGAGACCGGTGGTAGTCAGGGGCACCATCGGGCAGCGACGAGGTGCTTCTCCTCCGGCCAAGCGGCGTCTGGACGATGGAGAGGCGTGAACCACAACAACTTTGGAGGTTGAAGCGGTGGCTAATAGATCTAATTGATGAAAAGGAAAAGGAAACTAAAAACTAAGGTAAAAATATGAAAAATATAAGCTCGATTGATTGTGTTGGCGTTAGATTACAATCGGTCGTGGCCTATACTTATATAGGTAGCAGGACGTAGCTCTTTGAGTCGGATATGACCAAATTTTTCTTAAACAAATTAAATCTCAAACCCTACTCGGACACTCTGGTTTGGAAAACTGGATAGTCCAATTTTTGCGACTTCGGCTTCTTGTTTGGTTTTCTTCTATCTTGATCTCTTGATGTCTTTTAGCCCCTTTTCTTGCTTCAAAATACCTTGGATCTTTAAATCTTCAAGTTTAGCTTCTTCATTGGCTTTGCTCTGAAATTGTCGAAACCAGACAGTCTGGAATGGGAAACCGGATGATTCATTTTGCTAAACTAGGTTCAGCAGAACAGACTATCATACTGTGCATCGAACGAAAACCAAACTGTCTGGTTTGGCTAACTAGAACATCCAATTTTTTAGAAAACCAAATTTTCCTCGATTCGATCGGAAACCTGATGCTCGCTATGCCAAATCATTCACCAATGTATTTTCATCCTTGGAAATACTGCACAGTAAAATCATCAAAGAGAGCAATAATTTTCAAGCATTTGCCAAGATAGTCATTTAATAACCCATCGAAATATTGAAACACGCCAGCAACTTGCTGCACGACTAACAACGAATCACTAAATGGCTCGATATGTTGAACACCCACAGAACTAAGAATTTGCATACCTAATAAGATGGCTTCATATTCGGCTTGATTGTTGGTGCAATAGTACTCTAAACGAACCGATTGCTAAAAAATGGCCCCTTAGGCAAAACTAAGACAACTCCTACACCTTGACCCTCTCTATACATCGAACCATCAAACAATAACTTTCATGGATGAATTGACACTAAATTACATGATTCATCATTGTTCTGATCGATACTATGTCCAATGATGAAATCCACTACAACTTGGTCTTTCATAGATTTTAATGGTTCATAAGCCAAATCGTATTCTATCAACGCATAAGCCCACTTTCCGATCCTCCCACTTAGAATTGGCTGCTACAACATATGTTTAATTAGATCGGCTTGACATGCAACTACACAAGTACTAGCTAACAAGTAATGTCATAATTTCGAACAAGCATAGAACAAAGATAAACACAACTTTTCAATAAAAGAATATCATGTTTCGGAAATGATGAGGCATCGGCTCAAGTATGTAATGATGCGTTCCTTGCCCTCCATTACTTGTGTCAAAACAACCCCCATCACAGCATCTTCGGTAGCGATGTATAGCCGAAATGGGATCCTGACCATGCTTTCATCACCGGCGGTAAAGACAAGTACTTTTTGATGTCATCAAAGGTGCATTGTTGATCTGTCCCCCAAGTGAACTCGGCTTCATTCTTTAACCAAAGTATAGGAGCAAATGCACTAATCTTCCCTGACAAGTTAAAAATAAATCGGCTCAAATAATTCAACTTTTCTAGGAATTTTTGCATGTCGTTCTTACATTGTGGCAGCTGCACTTTATTGGTAGACTCTATCTTTGTAGGATCTATGTCTATACCATACTCATGAATAATAAATCTTAAGAACTTACCAGCTGACACACCGAACACACATTTTAGCATATTCATTTTTAACCCATACCAACGTATCCTTTTAAGAGCTAAGCGTAAATCGGCTGAATGATTGTTCATGCTATCCGATTTAACTACGACATCGTCAATATAAATCTCTAATATGATTTCTAGCAAGTCATAAAAGATCAAGTTCATAGCTCTTTGATATGTTGCGCTGGCATTTTTAATCCAAAAGCCATGACAACCCATTCAAATAAACCAATAAATCCAGGACAACAAAAAACCGTTTTGGACATATCCTCTTCGGCCATAAAGATTTGATTATAACTAGCATTACCATCTAAAAAGCTAATTACTCGATGTCCAGAAACATTATTAATAAGCATATCGGCTATAGGCATAGGATACTCATCTTTAGGGGTTGCTTTATTTAAATTATGAAAATCTATACATACCCGAATTTTACTGGTGTTCTTCTTCTCAATGGGTACGATGTTGGAAACCCACTCTCTATATCGGCAAAGTCGAATGAATCCTGCATCAAGTAGTCGTTCCACCTCCTCCTTAACCCGATCGTGAATAATCGGATTAAACATTCGAGCGGGCTGTTTGTAAGGCCTGAAACCAGATTTGACTGGGAGCCGATATTCTACTAACACTCGGATAAGACCGGGCATTTTAGGGTAATTCCAGGTGAAACAATCATCATAAATCTCTAAGCAATTTTATTACAACATCTTTGTGCTCTAAAGACATGTTCTTGTTTACAAATGTCGGTCATGGGGGTAATCCCATCTCCTATATCTATCTCCTCTAAAGGGTCGGCCGACGAGAAACCTTGTCCTAATTTCTCTACTTCATCGATATCCACTGTGGCCTCACACATATCATTCATAGTAGACTGATATTGCTCTATGCGATGCCGTAACCACTCCACATTATTTTGCGTACTTATTGGAACACTACATTGCCGAGCTGAGCTTCGGAAGCCAGCTTTACAGACACAGGCATAAATGCTTCCTTGGAGATGCTAGGAAAGTCGTATCCTATAAGATCCTTTCTCGATAGGCACCGGGTGCTCGCTTGCTGCCAGTCGGTTGTGGCGTCGGCTAGAGCGATGTAAGCCAACGCACCCACGTCCACCACCTCAACGTCATCGCCGATCCACTGGATTAAGAATTGGTGCAAACTAGAAGGAATGCAGCGGTTGGCGTGAATCCAATCACGGCTAAGAATAACACTATAGTTACCTTGCACCTTGACGACGAAGAATGCGGTAGCGAGCGATTTGCTCCCTACGGTGAGCTCGATGAAGATGACATCCCAGGCCTCCATCGGGTTGCCCCCCAAGCTGTTAATTGTCGGTTTGGTCTTCACTAGCTCGTTGTCCTTCCTTCCAAGCTTCTTGAAGATGGAGTACGGCATCAGATTGACGTCAGTGCCACCATTGACGAGCATGCTAGAGATTGGCTTCCTGTTGATGTGACCAAATGTACAACGGCTTCAGGTGCTGGCTTGATTCTTTAGGATTCTCGAACATAGCCTCTTTAGGGCCGAGACACATCTGAGCGACCTCCTCCTCGGCACCCCTGAACTTGGCCGGTAGCATGAACACCATGTTGATGTCCATGCTAGTCTGTGGCGGAGACCCGTCCTTGACCAATGGGCCTCATCGTCTAGCAGGTCCATGTCATCATCAGAGGTCGTGGGTGCAGGGGTGTTGGCCTTCTCCTTCACCCTCCATTCCTGCTTTGTCGGGATCACCGGCCGTATTTTGTTGAAGTGCTCATCTCTCTCCTTCTCGGCCGCTTCTTCCCTCATCTTTTGCGCCCTCATCCACTGGATCCTCCTTCACTGGCTGGGCATGAGGCTGAGAGGACACCAACGAGGTGTTGGAGCCATCCCGGGCACAACTCAAGGGCTTCTTCTGTCCTGAAGCTGAAGAAATCGGATGGTCCAGTTTGAGAGACCAGACTTTCTAGTTTGGCATCCATCGTGAACTAGTCCCTACTCCTATACTGGTCTCTATCTTTGCCTATGAAACCCTGTTCTGCTCTACTGCTACCTCCTCTGGACTTTTCTCCGCATTGGGGTTTGCTTTGCCATCGGCCGAAGACTTGCTCCTCGGCCCTGTCCCCCCTTGACTGCTCTCTGGTTGATCGGCAGAGGGTTCATCCTTTAGTGCTCCTTGCTCATGCCAGTGACCAAGAGCTGCTACTGCTTCTAGGGAAACCGGACCATCCTGTTTTCCTATCTCAGAATCCGCTGTCCTGTTCGTGACCGACGCATCCATAACAACCATCTCTTGTGTAGTAGCATCCATAGCCAAAACCCTCAGCATGTCCTGACCATCTTGGCTGAAAGGGTATCGGCGGTGGAGCCCATGGTCCGTACCACCCTGCCCAAGGTGGACACGGTGGGTACATCATCGGTAGAGGTCCCCATGGCCCGGGCATTGATGGCCCAACAGGGAAGTAGGGCACCGGATGATGATCTGGTTGATGATGATCTAGACCTTCTGAACTTCACCGTGGTGAAGTCTAAGATCATTTGCCAAATGGGCTCCCAGTTGTAGATGTGCTGCCCTGACCCAGGGAAACTAGACTGTCCGATTTGGTATTTCGGATGGTCTGGTTTTCATGACCCCTGATGCTGGCCCTGCTTTCCTTGTACATAGCCATGAGAATGTCAAAGGTGGCCTTTGGGCATTGCTGCGGCTTCATGTTCTTGTTCTTGTTTGCGGGGAACGGGTCCTTGTCGGGCTTATTTTGGGGACTTTCTGCAAATTTCAACTGTCCTTCATTTATGACCGATTGAACCTGTTGACGGAAAACATTGCAATCATTAATAGCATGAGAATACAAATTATGCCATTTACAATATGCATACTTTTTGAGTTGTTCCGACGATTTTATGACATGACCACTTGGAAATTTAATTTGTTTTTCTTGCAACAAGTAATCAAATATCCTATCACACTTAGCAACGTCGAATGTGTAGCGCATTTCATCTTGTCGGCTTTTAGAAATCGACTTCAAGCTAGAGCATACGAATGGTTTAGATTTAGACCCCCAACTCCATTTGGCTACACGCATGTCGACCTCTTCATCGTCCGATGACTTGCTACTATACTAGATCGTATTAACATGGTGCTCGTTCCTAGGCTTATCGCTAGTCCTAGGGAAGCTCATAGACTCTTTGGCTTGGCTTTCGCAATCTAGAGCCTGCTACAAGACTTGGCTAACATCGGAAAAGACGTGATTTTCTAATTTTTCTTTTAGGTGTAGTGACAGTCCCGAATAAGCCAAATCAGTAAGATCTTTATCAGAAATATTTAAATTAAAGCATTGATTCCTAATATCTCTAAATCTCATAATGTAATTAGCAGCAGGCTCATTATGCTTTTCTTTAATGGCTATGAGATGTGACAATCTAAGTTCGGTATCACCAAAATAAAAGTATTCATGAATTTTTTGTTCTAATTGAGCTCAAGTAAATATAGAATTAGGAGCAAGAGAAGTAAATAAAGTAAAAGCAGTGCCAGACAACGATAAAGGGAACATTCTTAATTTCGATGAGTCATTAGCACTAGCCTCACCACATTATAAAATAAATTGGCCAACATGCTCTAATGTGGTTTTACCATCCTCCCCACTAAACTTAGCAAACTCAGGAACTCTATAGCCTCTAGGGTAGGGGAGCTGGTCATAGTAATCGGGATATGGTTTTTGGTATACATCCTTGGCCTTTAGGTTCTATGTCGAAGAACTCACACAAGATGGTAGCCAATTGGTTGGTTAGATTATTAGGATCCACGCTCAGCTCGGCGGTAGCTCAAGCGGGCATCATGTCAATCGGCTACGGCCTAAATGGAAATTGTGGTGGGGTTTCATAACCGAAGCCGCCGGCTTTCAGCTGGCTATATCTACTGAAACGTGGCGTGTTTTGGTAAGCATGGTTAGGTAAGAAGCCTAGCGAGCTACCAGGTAATGGGATGGGGTTGGTGTAGACTACGGTGGTGTACGGGGCATGGTAGTTGTCGTTAGGGTTAGGGTATGTCCAGCCGTTACACCCAGAGGTATATGGGGTCGAACCAGGGTTTGGCAGAGAAAATCTAGGTGCGGTGTGTGTGTACCCTTGCCCGAACATGCTAGCCGTAGTTTGTTGCGACGTCCCAAAAGTAAGAGTCAAACCCTCGATGGTGGTTCAGCTGTGAAAGTGGTTCACCGGCTGGGCAGAGGGGTTAGGACTTGAAGTGTTGCCCGCTGATGGACCACTTGTGTGTGGATTGGTTTGAGTAAAACTAACAACGCAAGTAGAAGAAGGAGGATTAACTTTAGTAGCATCGGGTTTTTCCCCATCCCGTTCCTCTATCAACCTACGTAGCAGTTCATCGGTACTCTTTGCTTGCCTCTCTCAGGCAGAATCGATCATAAATTTGATCTCATTGCAAGACGGTGATGGGTTAGGCCGTACCTCGAGTATTACCTTGGGCATGTGAAAGATGATCGGTGTAGTATCATGGAGAATAGTCCCATGCCGTAGCACCTCGCAACGTGAGGGGAAGTGCTCTCTGAAATCAGTGATGTAAGCCTAAAATGCCTGTCACCCCTCCATCAGGGTCTTGAAGGTGGGCATGGGAATGTTGCCCCTATCGAGGTCGCATCCATTGTTGCCGGAGTTTCCACCCTTCATACTTGACATGCTTGAAGTAGTTGATTCTCCAGCGGAGTCGCCAAAATGTGTTGCCACCTGAAATGAACAGAAACCGAAAGCCCCTGTTCGAAACTGTAGAAACCAGACAGTCCGGTTTCAGAAATCGGACACTCCGATTTTGTTGAGACCAGCGGCAGTCAGGGGCGCTATTGGGCTGTGACGAGATGCTTTTCCTCCAACCAAGTGGTGTCTAGATGATGAAGAGGAGTGAACCACGACAACTTTGGATGTTGAAGCAGTGGCTAAGAGATCTAATTGATGAAAAGAAAATAAACTAGAAAACTAGGGCAAAAAGTATGAAAAATATGTTCGATTGATTGTATTGGAGTTGGATTACAATCAGCCATGACCTATACTTATATAGGCAGCAAGACGTAGCTCTTTGAGTCAGATATGACCAAATCTTTTCTAAACAAACTAAATCTAAAACCCTACTTGGACTCTATGTGTTCTCGGAAAACTGGATACTATAGTTTGGCAAACCGGATGGTCCAGTTTTGTGACTTTGGCTTTTTTGCTTGATTTTTTTCTATCTTGGTCCCTTGATGCCTTTTAACCCCTTTTCTTGCTTCAAAACACCTTGGATCTTCAAATCTTAGTATTTAGCTTCTTTCTTAGCTTTGCTCTGAAACTACCAAAACCGGATGTTCTAGAATAGCAAACCGGATAGTCCAGTTTTTTCAGACTTGCTAAATTTGGTCATCAACACCTGGAGCTTTTTCTTCCTTAATTTATTCCTTGATCTCTTGAATCTTAGCATCTTCAAGTTGGCATTTTCAAATATCTTGCTCCAATGTTGAATCTACTTCCATAGTAATGACTTTGGTATTTGATACCTATCCAAGGTTAAACTTCTCAAATTCCTTGCAAAACTCTGATAATAATTCCCTTGTTGCCAACATATTTAGATGAGACCTTCTGCTTAGGGCATCTGCTACGACATTAGCTTTGCCTGGATGATAGTTGATTCCCAAATCATAATCCATGATTAATTCCAACCATCTTCGTTGCCATAGATTCAAATCTGGCTGAGTAAAAATATATTTCAAACTCTTATGATCTGAATAAACTTCACATCTCTTGCCAATAATGTAGTGTCTTCAAAGCATATACCACAACTACTAATTCCAAATCATGGGTCAGGTACTTCTCTTCATGTTTCCTTAACTTTCTTGAAGCATATGCCAACATGGTTGTCTTGCATCAGTACACATCCTAAACCTTGACCAGATGCATTACAGTATATTGAGAACAATTTCTTCATGTCAGGCATAGTTAGGACTGGTGCCGTAGTAAGTCTTATCTTCAATTCTGGAAAGCTAGTTTCATACCTTTGCATCCATTCAAAAGTCCCGCCCTTCTCTAATAATTCTGTCATAGGCTTGGAAATCTTAAAAAATCCTTCAATGAATCTTCTGTAGTATCCTGCCAGACCAAGGAAACTTCTGATATCTGAAACATTTTGCGGTGTATTTCAACTAAATACATCCTTATCCTTACTAGGATCAACGGAAATTCCTCCTCCAAAAATGATGTGACCAAGAAATGAAACTTTTTTCAACCAAATTTCACACTTGTTTAGCTTGGCGTATACCTGATTTTCTCTAAGCTTCTGCAATACCATATGGAGATGTTTGTCATGCTCCTCCTCATTCTTGGAGAATATCAGAATATCATCAATGAACACTATCACGAACTTGTCCAAATATTCCATGAAGACTTTGTTCATCAGGTACATGAAGTAAGCAAGGGCATTGGTCAATCCAAATCACACAACTGTATACTCGTAGAGACCATACCGAGTAATGAAGGTTGTTTTGGGTATGTCAGATGCTCTAATCTTCAGTTGATGATATCTAGATCTGAGGTCAATCTTTGAGAAAACACAAGCTCCTTTTAGTTGATCAAATAAGTCATCAATCCTAGGTAAGGGATACTTGTTCTTGATAGTAACTTTATTTAGAGAACGGGAATCCATGCACATTCTCTACATACCATCTTTCTTTGGTACAAAAATAACAGGTGCTCCCCATGGTGATGCACTAGGGTGGATATATCCCTTATCTAATAACTCTTGAAGTTTTTCCTTTAGCTCGGCCAATTGATTAGTGGCCATTCTATATGGTCTCTTGAAAATAGGAGTAGTACCAGGAACTAGTTCAATAACAAACTCAATTTCATGATCCGGTGGCATACCTGGCAATTCTTCTGGAAAAACATCTAGCAATTTGGAGACAGTCCAGATATCCAATGTTGTAAGCGGCATCAAGATGGTTCAACACAATTCAGTTGGATGCTGCTTTGTCTGTGACCAAGTTCTCTGCCACATATTCCAATTCCATGCCACTACTAGCTGTCAACCTTACTGCTTTCTTAACACAGTTTATCATTCCATTATGCTTGCTTAACTAGTCCATTCTTAGAATCACGTCAATTCCTTTTGACTCAAGAAATATGAGGTTGGCTAAGAATTCTACCCCCTTATGAGAATGCTAACCTTAGGGTAAACATGTCTTGCATGCATATCTTCTCTAGGAGAACTAACAACCATCCGATTCTTTAGCATGGATAAGGGCAGGTTATGTTTTTGCACAAAATTAGCAGCTATAAATGAATGAGATGCTCCAGGATCAAGTTACACAATTGCATTATAATCATTGACAAGGATCATACCCATGATAACGTCCGGAGTTGCTTGAGCATCTTCCACTGCCACATGATTCATGTGAACATGAGCTTGATTCTGCCTTGCTGGAGTAGTGGCACTATTGTTGACATTGCGGTTGACGTTCTGATTTGTGCTTGGGGCTGGAGCATGATTTGCCTGCTTCCTTGGACACCTATTAGCATAGTGCCCATTCTGACCACAACTGTAACACGGTCTCACCACACCAGCATTTTGTGCATTGTTGTTCTTTTGCGGTGGTGGTGGTGCAGAGGGAGGAGACTGAAAGTTTGAGCGCTGAATTTGTCGCTGAGGAGTTTGAAATCCCCGCGCTGCAACTTGCATCATTTGCTGCTGACCAGGATGAAAGACATGTCCTTGAGAGAAAGAACCATCACAGAACCTCTTGTGGCTTCCCTGAGCTCCAGTGCGCTGCATCTTTCTCTTTCATTCCATAATTTTTCTTCAGTTTTTAAGGACTAGAGCCTTGTCCACCATGTCTTAAAAGTTGATAAAATCATGAGCCTGGAGAGCATAAGCGAGGCCATCATTCAATGCATTGAGAATCCAATCTTGCTACTTCTCATCTGTATCCATGTTATCAGAAGCATAACGGGATAACTGAGTGAAATGAGTCACATATTCGCTCACAGTCATTTAGCCTTGCTTCAGATCATCGAATTCTTTCTTCTTGAGCTTCATCACTCCGAGCGGCATGTGATGAGTTTTGAAGCTATTCCAGAACTCTTGCCAGTTGATGCTTTCCGGCTCTTCGTTGGCTTCAGCATAAGCATCCCACCAATCTGCAGCAGGTCAAACCAACTGATGTGCTGCAAATAGAACCCTCTCTCTATTGGTGCATTGAACCACTTGCAGCTTCTTCTCAATGGTTTTTAGCCAATCATCCGCATCCATTGGTTTGACAGAGTGAGAGAATGTCGGAGGCTTGGTCCGCTACAATTCTTTGAGTTTGTCACGCTGCTGGGGCTGTGGTGCTGGTTGATGTTCTTGTGCTTGGTGCATGTTGGCCACAGTTTGTTGCATCGTTTGCAACATCTGAGCTTGCATTATCAAGTGTTGGTGGTGGAGGCGGGTTGGCATTGTTGTTGTCATTGTCTTCATTCGTGGCACGATTGCGAGTGTTGGCCATCTGATGATTGTGAAGACATTTGAGATAGAGCTAGAGATAGAGATAAAAGATTCCCAACTATATGCATCAAGGTATAATGATGACTGAGATTTTATTTAGATAACTAAGGTGAGCCTGTAGACAAGGCGCATAAGCAACCTACAGCTCAAGCGGGGCAAACACAAGCATCAATCATCAAAACATCCATCATAACAAAGCATTCTAGTGACACACACTTATTACAAACTCGGGGTAGACCTCTAACGAGTACGAGAGCTGGAGGGGGAGTGGTTGTTCAATTCTGGCTCATCATTTGCTCCTAAACCTGAGGAGGTGGCTAACTAGGTGTAGGTGTCAGACGTGTGGAGGTCATTGGCTTCACCAGCTACCATCCTCTAGGACCCTCTAATAGTCGCATTTGAGTTCCTGAGCTGGTTGCGGAGAGACTGGATCTCCTACTGAGCAGCCTGCAGACAGATGCTCATCTCCACGGACACGTCCTGGTGATGAACCATAAGCATCCTTGGGACATCAGCCTTGACCCCAGAAGTGTTGAACTTATCCTTCTTCCTGTGAGGCAGCAGGTGGTAGACAATGTTCTTCAGCTTGTCATGATGTGTGCGGTTGTAGGTGGTGATTGCTTGCGATGCAGCATCAGCTACTACATCATGATATGTTGCTATGAAAGCTAGACCCTTGTGGCGTCTGATCACATTAGGTTCGTTGAGGATCTCTAGGATTGCCTTGTACTCTTCCCATCCTGGGCGCAAAACTCTCTTGATTCTGAACTCTATAGGAGTGCTGATGTCGACGCGGTTCAGCAGATCCCTCAGTTTGCTGGTGGGGATCGGAGCTTCATTTCCGGCGGTCTTGATCTCATCAGCGTCACGGTACGTCTTCTCTTGCTCAGAATCACTCAAGGGAGTGTAGCCCTCATCATCTTCATCTTCTCCATCATTGCCTTCTTCTTCTTCCTCCTCCTCATGGTCATTGTTGTTGGCGCTCATAAATCACCGATTTCATGTGTTAACATGTCGAGTAAATATATAAAATAACCATGTATTCACCCTGTCTACTAATCTAGTTCCATGATTTTAGTGTTTATTTGATTTCAAGAACATATGTACAAATTGGAGCATTTCAAGAAATTACAAGGAAATTTGGAATTCCACCAAAATGAGTGTCACCCCGGGAATGTACCTAACACGAGAAGGCAGTGCGCAAAGTCGGTGGAGGCCGGACCCCGTGGTCGCCCGGCCATGTGGCTAGGCCGGCCGACCACCACTTGACAAGTTACCGACTTAACCAAGTCGGTAACCCCACCTTGGACTCCTATAAATACCCCCCTACCTATGGAAATCAACACACGACACTCTACTTGTAGTTCTCCACTTGTAAAGGTTCTGGTTCAGTACTAGTAGCGCAGGCAAAGCCCTGTAGAGAGTCGAGAGTCGAGTTGAGCTCTTGTATCTTTACATTTCTTTATAGACTTTGAGTCCTAGTTCTTATATGTTCTGTTCTTGTCTTGTCTTGAGCTTTGATGTGTCCATAGTTACTATCACTTGGTCCCTCTTGTTTATTCTTATTGCTCTGTGGGTTATCTGTCCGACTCGGTAGATTACTCTCGCTCGTCGTAGCACAAGTGGTTTATCGACGTTGATGTGTTTCCTCATATTTTATCAGCTGATGAGGAAACATTTGGCTTTACTCACGGATGTGATGTCCTGGTTTAAATCCTTTAGTGAAGCTCCACACCTTGCACGGAAGTGTGGTACCCATAGGAGTGACAATCCTGTTAGGGCTTTATAATCCACCATGCCAAGGTCGTGGTGAGCCGACCAAACCTAGGTTGCTGTATCCGTTTGTGTGGATTCCTTGTTGTGATACAGTTAATTAGTCACCGGGGTTGCGAAGCAGAGTTGACAACATAGCAGGTGATTTTGATTCCTGGGTAACGTGCTGTGATAAATAGGACTAGAATAGATCATTGGGAGTTGACCCTCTTCTCGAGTCTCCCAACTAGGTGGAACCTTAGCTTACCTGTAACCTAGAGTACTAGTGTGTGTGTCTGTTAACCCCAGTTAATGTAACCTCTGTATAGCCTAGTAGTACTAATTAGAGTTACTCCCTGTGTTAGTCTTAGACAAGATAGAGATCCTTCCTCCCTTGGGAAAATATAAATATGATACCTAGAGAATAATTTAGGTGAAGTGCTACATTGCCAATTCCGTGTGCTTCCGGAGCTGCATACGAAACGTCAATAGTTGTCATGGTCATTCTTCTGCAGCAGTTGTTGAGCTTCTATCATTGCTTCTTGAGTGTCTTGTCCCGCAGGTACCGTGATCACGATCTCGAAGGAATCCTTCTCCCGAGGAACGTACTGAGGAGAGTCATGCTGTGGCTCCTGCTAGAGTGGCACATCTATTGGTGCCTTCTGACCAACAGGCAGACGTCCAGTGCTCTTGCGGGTTGTGCAGCGAAAACGAACCATCTAAAATTTGGAAATAGGAGAGAATAATATAACAGTTTAAATAACATCAATGAAATAAAGACAAGGATAAAATTAACACTTGTTCGAATTTTTTTTTTGTAAACTATATGTCCTTAAGAACGTCCAGTCTACTCTAGGCTTCCGTCATATGGTCAACATAGCTCTGATTACCACTTTTGTCACACCTAGTTTCAAGGCCAAAACTAAATGCATACCTTTATGTGTGGCAGGATCAAGTTTCACACATAAAGCGACAAATAGTGAAATAAACAATATTACCAGTGTTTATGACATCGAGTCTTATTATAAAACTTATTACAAGACCAAGAGGTCCACAC